>APFE030316323.1:227185-272055 GCA_000404065.3 Pinus taeda | reverse complement strand
TAAAATATTATTTACTTTGCACATTTTATGGAGGTTATTAAAGATTAGTCGTGTTTAGAGATATATACTAGAGGATTAAGTTTTATTCCAAAAGACATCATTATCAAAGTGTATTTTCTTCTCGATGGGGTGATTGCACTAAATCACACCTTCACAACATCAATGATTAACATGATGAAGAGGAGAATGATGCAAGGAGTAGCAACATTTAATATCTCTTCTACTCTTTGCCACCTGTTCCTTGGGAATCACTGCCTCACTTCCACTGGAAATCATGCCTACGGGTTACCTCACCTAGTCCTTTCACTATAAATGCGATGGTTAGATAGTTGTTAGAGGGTAGTACAATGGTATATTGTTTTATAGTCTCTCTTAGGGAGGAGTAATGGCAACCTTAATGCAGGATCAATTGGAGCAATCTCTCAGGATTTATGACATCACATTCTTCATGATGATTCATGAGAGCATGTTTTTTGAACGTTTGGAGGGTGTTGAAGAGTGTGTCAGGCATGCCAAATGTCTATTCGATGACCCAACATTCACCAGAGGCAATCCTCTCATGATGGTAATTGTATTCTCATTTGAACTTTATAGCTGCAATTGTTTATGACAATTGGGGTCGAGAAGCTCATTACACAAGCTCATGCAAACTCTAGTATTTCTCATAATTACCATTTTTCAATCACTCATTTCCTATCTTAGGATTACTCTCTGGTTATGGTATATAATATTTCAGTCAGATTAACCATTGTCCATAATTCTCTTGTGATTAACCATTGTCCATAATTCTCTTGTTAGTTCTTTCATCCCATCAGTAGGTCAATTTTCTTCGTCTGCTTCCTCCATAACACAAGCTTGAGGCCATCTTTTGAATTGGTGCTAGCATTGTCACCTCCATCGCTCCAAAACTATGAACCCAATGATGTATCCTTTAACTGCCTTGTCTTGGTATGCGAGGATTGGTATTCCGGCTCCTTCTCTATCTGGTCCTAAAAGGATGAGTTGGGTGTGGTCTCCTATTGTTTCTCCCTTCCTTGGTGCTTTCCCCACAGTTAAGTGTCCAATTTTCATGACTCTTTATGCCCACGTCTTATGGTTTAGGGCTTTGTTGATTATTCACTTGATTCACACATATTTTCCACTAATTACACTCTTAATTTCCTCTACTATTTAGGGCAATACCTTTTCTCTTTTTGCTTGAGTTCTATCACTTTTTCTCGTAAGTATCCGTAGTCAATGTTCATTTTTTTTTATTTGGTTCACTTAATTAATGTGGTTCCAAGGAGGGACTTCTAGTTTCATGGCTTCGCAACAACATAAGCTTAGTCAGAGGGGAAGATAGTTAACTTCCTCCTAATCTACACACAAGCTCTTTGGATGAGATTCAATAGTGAACTTGTTCAATTTTATCCCTTCGAAAGTCTGAAGAGAGATCCTATTATTAGAGTCAAAATAGTTTGGAGGGATATCTGATTTCTTTGATTCTCAAGTCTCTGGACATAGATGTAATTGGGTCCTTGACTCGAGGTTGTTCAGAAAACATCACCTACACTTCCTTCACTCTATCAGTGTGCACTAATATCTTGACATCCTCCTATGCATGGTTATAAGCTACAAACAAGTCAACAATTATCAATTGTTTGTAGGATAGGAAGACATCAAAACGATACTAAAGAATATTCACTTCAGCTTCGATGACATTGACACCAGACTGGATAGAGTGGAGAAATACGTAGTCTCTATTTCTGATATTAAATCATTGGAGGATCTTGTGGAGGACTGTGAGGCTCCTATGTTTATAAATGAAGTTACTTTGGTTTTGGCACCTCCTATTACTGCCTCTCCTCAACAAAATCCAACATCTTCTTCACCGGTTCTCATCTCCGACTAGTCTCCTTCAATTAGTCTGATTCTGTAAATGAAGAAATGTGTTGGTATCACAGAGCACTGAGAGAGATGGTGGTTTCTAAAGAAAAAGCTGTCATGTTCTCAGTAGCCACCGACAAAATTTACCTTTGATCTTTCGAGCCTTTAAATAGGCTTCATGAGAAATGAATACCATGGGCAAAAACCATGGATGCTCATATACTTGGAGCCAGAATACCACTAGTCACTTGAGAGAGTCAAGTTTACTTGCACAACCCTAACAATCCCCCCTCTTAAACTTGACTCTGGGAGATTAAATTGGTCCCATTCATTTTCATTGCAATCCATATAGAAAAGTTTCCATCAACCGATTACATGGGTAACTAGAAATTGTATCTGCCAGTTATCTAAGATACCTTTTTGTGTACATGGTTCAGCAACTATCTCACCCAAGATCTCACATTCTCCCCCTCAAGCTACGATACGAGTACAATGCCACCCTGGTACCTCTCTAAGTGGTCCATTCCACAGCTTGATAACTCCATGTGCCATTTTCACTGCATGTATACCTAAGAAACCTCTTAAGGCCTTACAACTATGCATGCTCCCATGCAATATGTCTACCTCATCATTAAGTCTTACAACTTCCTAGGGGAATACATCTTCCCATCATAAGTTTCACAACTTGGACCAAAAATCTTAGAGTGTTCACACTACATACACACTAATCCGTTCATTGAGTCCATCTCCATTTTCATTTTGTTCACCTATATTTTATTTTTCATCCATCCTACCATTATCTCAGCGTCTTTCCTTACTCAAACATGGATTTTCATCATGATTTGTAGTTGCGTGAATCTCTCTTTTCTTTCACAAGATAAATGTCCTTTCTTTTCAAGCATTCAACATCTTCCTTGTATTTTTTTATTAATTAATTCCTTCAGAATGTCTAGCATTTTTTACATTTCCCTTGACACCAGGTCCCACGTCAAGAAGTTTTCTTAGCAGAATCAACAAACATTCATCATGTAAATGGTATGCCCAGTGCCATTTCCGTCTTTGACTGAATAGACTGTAATTATTAACAAATTCTCCATTCGAACCATGTGGAAATCTAATTTTCAGCCATTTCTTGGGAGAACTAAACAGGTTATTTTCATATTTCATGTAAAGCAATAAATAATTTACAGAAATTTGCAATCATTTTGTTTTACTTTCATAAAATCAAGGAGTAGCTTCACAACACATCAACTTTTCATACGTTAGTCAATCATTCTTTCATATTAATCTTTGCATATTACATACACACGTCATTGTTTTACCCTTGTGATGGCATCAACCATGGCTGGCATCGCGTGAGTCTCAGATACCAATATGTAGGTCCGAGTCTCATTCACAGGACCATAAGCTGCTCTCTTCATGTGTGTCTTGTTAGAGGTTTTCTTGTTCAATGCTCTGACATCCTTTACAACAACCTCATCTTTTAGGACTCCTTCTACTCTCACACTCCATGGATCTTAGTTGAATAGATTGACCACATATCATTTGCCTCCTAATTTTGGCCAAGCCACGCAACCTTGTTTCTAGAGGCCTCCACTTACTTCCGTGTCATTTTTCGCTATTTCTCTCAATCCTCTCCTTTCATCTCCAACTTTCCTTGGAAAACTTCTAACTCTCGACCATGGAAGCAACCATCTAACTCTCGGCCATGGGAAAGACCATCTTCTCTGAAACTAAGAGAATTCTACACAACGAGCTTCACCAATATTTATATGAACTCTTCACCACAAAATCCACCTTCACACAACTTCTTCATCCAGATTTATTTATCCACCTTCATCTCTTATATTCGTCAGGCTCTGGCTTTAATTCCAGATGTTGGGATCACATAGCACTGAGAATCCTATCCAATGAGCTTCACCAATATTTATATGAACTCTTCACCACAAAATCCACCTTCACACAACTTCTTCATCCAGATTTCTTTATCCACCTTTAGCTCTTATACTGATCAGGCTCTAGCTCTGATTCCAAATATTGGCATCACATAGCACCTAGAGAGATGGTGGTGTCTAAAGACACAGTTGTTGTGTTCTCAGTGGCCACTCAGACAATTTACCTTTGATATTTCTAGCCTTTAAATAGGCTTCATCACATACAAATACCATGGGAAAAAACCATGGATTATTATATACTTGGAGCTAGAATACCGCCAGTCACTTAACAAATTCAATTTTACTCCAACAACCCTAACATGATGGTGTTAGTATGGTTGGCTAATTCCCATTGCAGTCTTGGCTTTTTTTCTCATTCGTGGCTCTCGTTCCAGTTGCACTGTTGGATTGGTTTTTTGGTGGTTCCCTAGCAACATCAATTTTGTAGTTTCTTGTCTCCTTTTAGGAGTATAGTCTTCTATCATGTAACTCTTTATGGTATATATGGTGACTCCAATCTTTTTGAATAGCACTAGGAACTGTTTACTTGGATTTTTTGGCTATCAAGTAAGGATATTGTAACTCTTTTTTATCTATAGTTCCTTCAACTAAATAGCACAACTATGCAACTATGAAGAAAGCACATGACTAAAGTCTAGTTTTTGTCTTGACTCTTGCACTAGTATTATTTTGACGAGCCAAACCTTCTCTGAGATATATATCAATGTAATCTCTTTTCATAATTATAATAGAAATCATTTGTACTAGTTCACAACAAGAACAAGAATGTATTTTTTTTCTATGTATACATTTTTTTATTATAAAGCAAGAAGCCACTAATCAATTATTAAAATTTTGGAAACAAATGAATTTCCATACGATTCATAATAATTTGAATGTCATAATCACTAATTCATCGTTAAAAATTTGGGAAACTATTTAACCACAATATAATATAAATTGTATTGAAATATATATATATATATATAATAATATATATATATATATATATATATATTATATATATATATTAATATATATATATAAATATATATTATTAAATATATGTAATTTAATTATATAATTTATTTATGTAGGAATTTAGAAGGTAAGTTCCTTAGATAAAACACCAAAGGACAACGCTCACAAACAAATCACAAATCAGTACACCAGAATTCTTGATGTGGTTAAAACCCTCAAAGAGGGAAACAGTCCATGGCCTAAGCCAACACAACCACTTCAGGCAATTTATTAATGTAAAAGAAGGAAAATTTACATAAGCTTCTCTCATGAATGGTCACCTTACAAATGACCCTCCATGCTCTTTAAATAGAGATAATGGACCAATCTGGTGTTAAGCCACAGATCAAGTGCCAGTAATACTGAGGAGAGAATGAACCATCAGATTGTAAGTTACAAAAGTACATAGTATAGAAACACACTTTACCTAGCTCTGCACTAGACCAAGTTATACTTAACTATTTCTTATGTTTCGGAATATCTTAACATCCCCCCTTAAGAACAACTTGGGATAGGATTGAAGGATGTATAAATATGACACAATAGGAGAAGGAAGGAGGCATTAGAGCCTATCCACCCTTAGTGACAACTTCCTGAACTCCAACCATAAATCGAAGTTTAGTAAACTTCGCCTCTCTGAGAGCCTTTGTAAAGATGTCTACAATTTGATCATCGGTTGAAAAATATTGCACTTCAAGAACATGGTCATGAATGAGCTTTCTGATGAAGTGCATGTGTAGTTCATTGTGTTTGTTGCACTAATGTTGGACTAGATCTTTTCATAGTTGAATGGAACTTTTATTATCACACCAAAGTGTAATCAGATGTTGTTGTTGAAAGCCAAACTCTAACAGGATTTGACGAAGCCACAAGGCTTCCTTACTAGCTTATATGACGCTACGATTCTCTGTTTTTGCTGAAGAAAGAGAAATGGAACTTTGTTTCTTACAAGCCCATGTAATAGGTCTAGATCCAAGAGTGAAGACATAACCTGTAGTAGAGTTCCGATCATCAGGGTCACCAGCCCAATCGAAATCAGTGAAACCAACCAACAGAGGAGATGCTTCTGCACTGTAATAAATCCAAAACTGAATTGTACCTCAAACATAACGAAGTATTATTTTAGCTTCTTTCTAATTACTTTCATGTGGGTTTTGCATAAACTGAGCAATAAGGCCAACAACAAAGGAAAGTCTCTTAATATTAGGATTAAATAACACGCAACCGACCTAAGAAGAGATAGGACCTCTAAATCAGCCTTACCAGAACATGTTCACTCTTCCTCTCATTACATCTGCATGGAAGAGGTCAAACTGGTTAGAAAAGAGGACCACTATCTTAGAAGGAAAATCAAAGAAGCCATAGAAATAGAAAAAAGGAAGAATAATTTGAACCGGGACGATGGACTAAAACTAAGTAACATGTGGAAACCTTTACTTGAAAATCTTAGAAATCAATAATTAACCCTTATCCCTTAAATTAACCTATTCCCTCCTCTCTTAAAAATATCAATACAATAATCACTAAAAATATCAATCCTCATATCATCATCATCATAAACATAAATTAGTAGTGATTAATTCACCCATAATCAATTGATAACATTAAACAATGAAAATTACATCTAGGATTGATAGATAATATTATAGCATTAACTCACCAAATCTATTAGGATTTATTAATTAAAAATTAAATAAATTTTATAAAGTAAATAAAATCAATAAATAATTAATACAAATAAATAACATTAAAAAAGGATGAGTATCAGTCAGATTACAAAAGTTTTCCTACAAGTTGACAGTATAAGGTAGCATCAACTTCAAGGGAAGTACAAGTGACTAAAAGTTTGGCTCCAGAATGAAAGGGATAAGGGGTAGGCTTACAGTCTTCCATGTGAAAGTGGTGCAAAAGATCATAGGCATACTTGGATTGGTAAAGGGGAATACCTTCCTTGGATTTCAAGACTTGAAGACCAAGAAAATAATGCAAGTGTCCTCTGTCATTTCAAAATGATTTTTAAAGTTGGAATTCACATGGTTTATAAGGTTTGGATCACTACCAGTAAGGATAAGATCATCAACATAAATAACAAGAATGATAAGAGACTTACCCAGTTTCTTTGTGTAGATAGTATTGTCAAAATGACACCTAGAAAAGCTAGTATCTAAAAGAAATATATCCATTTTGGCATACCAAGCCCGAGGGGCTTACTTAAGACCATAAAGGGATTTCTTAAGATGACATATAAGGCTAGAGTCTGTTTTTATAAATTCAAGAGGTTATTCCATATAGATTTCTTCATGCAAGTCCCCATGCAAGAAGGCAGATTTAACATCCATCTGATGGACTTCCCATTTGAAAGAGGCAACAAGGGAAAGAACAAGGTGGATAGAGTTCATTTTGGCAATAGGGGAGAAGGTTTCAATATAGTCAATGCCTTAAACTTGTGAAAAACCCTTAGCAACAAGACGAGCTTTATGTTTATCAACTTTTCCATCTGGTTCAAACTTGGTTCTATAAAGACATTTGCATCTAACAAGTTTTCATCCCTTTGGAAGAGGAATAATATCCCATGTATCATTTTCCAATAATGAACAATATTCTTCATTCATAGTTGCGTCCCAATCCGGATGGTCTGAAGCTTTTGCAAAGGTGTCAGGATCATAATTCGCTGAAGCTTGAGCCCGTAAAGAGGAGACTCTATCAAACTGAGAACATGTACGTTGATGATCCATAGGATCACCTGCAAGAGCACCTGCTGCATCCTGAGTAGCACAGACCCATTTTGGAAGCTGGGGATCTGAAGGAGGGTCTTAAGAAGGTGGGGGAGGATTTTCATCCTCGTTGTCATCATCCAAAGAATAAATATTTTCAGAAGTAGAAGGGATAGAGAGAGGTGGCACATCTGATGAACTAGGCTCGTAGGCTGATATATTTTTAGAAAAATTTACATCTCTTCTAATGATAAAATTTTTGGATTTAGGTGGAAGAAGTATATATCCTTTGTCATCTTCAGAATATCCAACAAAAATACATTTTTCACTATTAAGTTCTAATGCTTTATGTTTCTCATCGGGAATATGGGCCCATGCTTCACTTCCATAAACACGAAAGTGGCTTACAACTATTTTAATTGAGTTCCACACTTCTTCTGGAGTGATATTGTTTAAAACCTTAGTAGGAGTGCAATTTACAATGTAATTTTCACAGTTAATTTCTTCTGCCCAAAAATTAAGACTAAGTCCTTTAGATTGAAGCATACAATTAGCCATTTTCTTTAAGGTGTGATTCTTCCTTTCAACGACACCATTTCTTTGTGGAGTATATGGAATGGTATGTTGCATTTGAATTCCATGCTCAGTGAAAAAGTTGATGAATTTGTTGTTAACATATTATCTGTCACTATTAGAGCTTAGATTAATAATTTGATGTCCAGATTGTTTCTCAACAAAGGCCTTAAAGGCCAAGAACATTTTAGAGACTTCACTCTTGAGTTTTAAGAAGTATACCCAAGTGCTTTTGGAGAAATCATTAATTAAATTTAAGAAATACTTGTAGCTAGAGAATGAAACAATTGGAAGTGGACCACATAAATCACTATGCACAAGATGTAAAGGGGTTGAGGCGTGCCAAGAGGCACATTTTTCAAAACTATCCTAATGATGTTTTCCGAGTACACATCCGGAACAAACACCATCTCTACAATATACAATAGGAAGACCTATCACCATATTTTCCTTACATAGATTTTGAAGGGAGAGATAGTTTAAGTGACCAAATCGCTCATCCAAAGTTTGCTCACTTCATCATTATGAGCAACAAATACTGAGGGAAGAGTTGATGGCCCAAAGTTGTTAAAACTATACAACCTTTTAGAATCATCAACAATGTCAGTAGCTAAAATCTGTTTAGGAATTCTTAGGTCCTTAATTACAACGTCATGATTTGAAAATTCAATGGTTTTACCTTCACCTAAATGAGTTATCTGAGATGCAGATAGAAGGTTGTAGGATAAGGTAGGAACACATAATACATCATTAAATTGAACATTGTCTAGATGAATAGTTCTAGTCCCTAAAAAACTAAGAGATCTATCATCACCAACATATATATTTTTGGTGTTATAATCATTTAAAGAAGAAAACATGGCTTTGTTTTTGGCCATGTGATAAGAAGACCCAAAATAAATGAGCCACTCATGAGAATGAGAAGAAGAAGAGGATACATTTAGTGCATAACCAGACGGAGATGCTTGACAAACACATGCAGAAAGTTTTATTCCTAAAGATGAAGTTGAGGTTGAAGAGTGTTTCAAATGGATGTTATTCTTCTTCATTGTTGCTTCCAAGGCTTCCATCTTCTTAAAGCATTTGGATTCTAAGTGACCATCTTGATTACAAAAGTTGCAATGTCTATCAGTATTCTTCGCTTTGTTTTTATTTTCCTTATCATTTTGTTGAACTAATTTTTCATTTTGATATTGAAAGTGCTTAAGACCCTTAGTTGGTTTAGTACCATTCTTTTTAGGATGTTGCTTCTTAGGATTCATTGAATTTGGTTGATGTTGGGCGGCTAAGGATTTCTTATAAGAGTTTCCAAGATTAATAAGACCAAAATGTAAGAGTTTTTTTTTTCTCTTATTAAAGAAGGACAAAAGGAATCAAAAGAGGGGGACTTGCAGTCTTGCCTTGATAAATAAAGGCTTCTCTAGTAGAATGGAAGGTGGAAAAAAACACTGAGTAGGCTAGTCCCAAATTAGTAAGAATGGAATAAATAAGGTTACCATATTCTTTCTTAACCTTAACACCTTCCAAGAGAAGTCTAAGGGCCTTGAACTTAGACAAAAATCTTCAATGGAAGAAAAAATATTGGGGTCCAACATAAGCAACTTATTTTCGAGTTGATGGGCTCTAATTTCATTTTTAATTCCAAAAACTTTATGGAGTTGTTTCATTGCTTCCTCAGGGGTATCAAGTTTTGTGATATGGAATTTAAGGTTTGAAGAAATATACATCCCTATAAACCCAAGTGATTGATCTTGCCTATTTTCCCATTTGGCTTGCTTATCTTCATCTTTAGGTTTAGACTCTTGGCCTAAGGCTATTCTATAGATACCTTTACTTCTAAGTAAATCCTCCATAAAGGACACCCATTGGAAGTAGCTGGTGTTGTCAAGAATAACTTGGCATGGAATTTCCATTTTAATAGAAAATGAAGTTGAAGATGTTGTAACTAATTGTTGCAATGGAAAGATCTTGAAAAAAGTAGGCCAATTAAAAAAAAATGACTCTGAAAATTGCTTCCGGATAAAGAAGGTATGGCTTTTTTAAGAAACTTTGTTGAAGATGCCAACAAAATACATGAATGTGCTGAAGTGAATGATAATTTTATATTTTAAAACCCCCCCCCCCCCCCCCCCCACCCTTTCCAAACATAATCTAATTAGCTCACTTAAAAAAAAACATTATGTGACCCACTTTTCTCCTTTTTTTTGTAAGTGTAGGTAGCGCCTTCCTTTTCTATTTATATTAACCAATGAAACCAGACACATCATTTTGGTGGCTTGAACCTGCCCTGAAGGGAAACCAAGTCTATTGGCCACCTAAGTTTGCTATAAGCATTCCAAAACCAAAATTTTACTTGTCTTTTCATCTGGGCTATGTGCAATATACAGTTAAAAATACTTAATAAGCTACGAATGAGCATGAAACAGAAAAAGCAAGACAGTTCACTAAAAATAGGAGAGGCGATGAAGGTTCATTCCTTCCTATCACCAACATTCGGATCAGTATCAACGGGGGTATCCATGGGTTTTGCGTGGGTTGGAGTTGCCTGAGTCATCTGAGTCAACTTCTGTTGTATATCCTCGAGCTTGTTATCCTACATCATCATGATTACCTGAAGATTTTTCATTTCTTTTTGTAGGTTTGGCATCCCTTGGGTGATTTCAGCCATTTCCCCTACCACCTGCTCCAGAGCCTTCGCAAGAAGGCATTTTAACACCTAGTAGATGTGAAGAGTTTGCCAGTATAGCTTCAACCTTCCTCGAGTATTACCAAGATCTCAGATTACTTCTGCCCACTCTTCTATCTCAGAGTCAAATTGTTCTTCCATCACATTTGCCTCCATTTCTTGAATAATCTGGCGAATGTCTTCATCTGTGCCTTCTTTGTAAGCTCTAGCAACTTCCTGGACTGTTGTCAATGTAGATCTCCTCCCTTCGCATTGGCTATCTGGTGCAGCAGTTGGTAGGTCTTCTTGATTCCGCTGTCTTGGATGTCCTCTGCCTCCATGCCCCCTTCCGCGGCCCGGGCGCACCATCCTTCCTTTTACCATTTCCTGTTTACAATTTTCATTCACATAGGTCATATTTTGAGGGTTTACAAAATTGCCCTCATCCTTAATTTTCTTGGTTTTAATCCCACCTCCCCTGCTCCAATCACCTTCATTTGTTTGGGGGTTACAATGATTGTCTTTTCCGGAATGAAGGAAGGTGAGAAGACCTTCTGTCATACAAACCAATTCCTGGGCTAGGTGAATGGTTTTCATGTCCCTCCCATCTACCTCCCTCTTATCCTCCATTATGGGTTGAGTGACTCGACCCTCCATGTTTCTCCCCAGATTATCTGCTTGGCGACATTTTCTCCACTCGTCTAGAACCCTTCCCTGGTTTGATCACATTTCACCAACATATTGCATGGCAGAGTAAAAGGCAGCCCCAAGTCTACTCTCTTCTTCTCCAAAGGCTTCTAAAATTTCAGTTTTGTCCAATATAACATTCAAAATAGAGAAAAATACTGAGGAGGGACCAGAAATGGCATACCCGAAATCGCGATTTTCCTTAGAGGCTCCTTCTGTTTGCGTTGCACTCTGCTCCTCTTCCTCCCAGCGCAGCTTTCCTATCCTTCTACCCTTCACCACCTTCGGATGATATAAAACACTTGTCCCACTCCCTCTTCCACTATCGCCACCAATTCTACTTTCCTCTTTCACTCCACCTCTCCTACTCCAATTTCTTGAGATGTGCACTGACATGCAGTATGCTACCCTGGCAGAAAGGTCGGCGCCACATATAGGGATGGATTCCTCTATCCTACCGCAATCATGATTTTTCCTGCCACCCTCACCTACTTTTCTCCACACCCCGATTGGGGGCCATCTGTCTCTATTATCTTTGGATCGTGTCTTCATTATTGTCTCGGTTTAGTATCATTCTAAGCGGCTCTAATTCAAGTTTCTCTGAATGTGAAGTCCATATGTTGTCCAATTTCCCTCCTTGTTACTGGCTTCCTCTGTTACCCTCTCTTCTAACATGCTTAATGATCATGTACTCAAACCTTTTAAGATAATTTCCAGCTCTTGAATCAGGCTAGCCATCCTCCAACTCTGAGTAACTTTGTCCCATGAGGTCCCATTATTAAGTTTTTTAATTATGTGCAGTACCATTTGGGAGTCTCCTTCCACTTCCAGGTTGTTGTATCCATTTCTAATTGCTATCTTTAGTCCTTGACGTACTGCCATCAATTCAGCTTCATTATTTCTCATGATGCCACCATTGTCTGAGTAAATCCATTTTGTTGTGCCTTGGTCATCTCGAAAGAGGCCTCCAATCCCCGCCAGGCCTAGATTTCCTTTGGATGCTCCATCAAAGTTTAACTTTATGAATCCTGTCGAGGGACGAGAGAAGTGCATGGTACTGTTACATCCCATATTGGGTTTTTTCCACATCTATGGAGCCGCCATTCCTTGATGTAGGTTCAGCTTCCTTAAAATTTGGTCTTCTTCCAACGTCATTTCCCAGTCCTCTGCACTCCAGGTGTCCGCTAAGATGGTCTCATGAATATGACTCAAAGTTTTTCCCCAGATTTTTTCTTTTGACATCTCTTTGTTTTGGAGGATTCTTCTATTTCTTTCTTTCCAAATCATCCACATATTCATCCCTACTGCTAGACTTGAGGCTCGTCTTACCACCGGGCTTGTGAATTGGCCACATCCCCATTTTTTAATTGTGTTTTTGTTACTCTGTTGATCTCTGTGTGTCCTTCCAAAGAGTTTCCTAACCTATTCCCATTGTTTTTTTGCTCCAGTACATGAGTTCAAGAGATGTTCCTACGTTTCCTGATCTTGTTTGCGTAGATTACATCAGGGGGGGCCATGTATCCCTTGCTTTTGAAGTTGGTCCCACGTCAGAATGCAACCTTTACATACCAGCCATAGGAAGTGGGCCACTTTCAGCCACCAATTACTGCTCCATATTTGTTTCCAATTAACCACCATATCGTCTGGTTCTCTCAGAGTAAAGAGGTGATATGCTTCTTTAATCGTGAAATTTCCTTTTATTGTGTAACCCCATCATAGTATGTCTGGTCCTGGTCTTATAGGAATTTTCCTTGTCTGCATTTCTTTTTGATATATTTCTCTTTGTTCTCTATCAATCTAGTCAATCCATTCATCCGGACTCTTCCAGGTTCTCCATACTTCATCTTGACCCCCCCTCCTTCCAAAAGTCCCTTACAAAGTTCATTCCTTCCTCTTCTGCCTTTTGACATATATCACTTAAGTCTTGTAATTCATTCAGCCTCTTTCTTTGTTGCCAAGCTTCCTCCCAGAACTTGGTAGAGATGCCATTCATGATTTCCCAGAAAGTGTGTTTAGTTATTATTTCCTTGTTTTGACGAGCCAAATTCCATATTTTCGACCCTTTCAGGGTGTCCCTTACTCTTAAGATCTCCTCTAGTTTTGTTGGCATATTAAATTTTTTTTTCCATATTCTTTTCCATAGGTCATCTCTTCCCTTCATCCAGCGCCACTAAAGTTTAGCCCCCATTACTTGATTTAGTGAGTGAGGATCTCTAAGGCTTAACCCTCCCTCAGTCTTGCTTTTCACCAAGTCCTTCCAGGATACCAACGCCCATTTCCTTTGTTCCTTCAGTCCTCCCCAAATGAATTTTTTAAAAATCTCCACCTTCTTTGCACATGCTCCTTTAGGGGCCACCATTGCCGAGAGTTGGTATATTGGGATCGATTAAAGGATTGCCTTAACCAAAACAACTCTGTCTGCGATGTTCAATGTTCTAAAGGACCAGTTGGCTAGTTTTCTAGAAATTTTCTCAATGGTTTGTTGCCAATTCGAGAGCCTTAGATGATTCAAGGCTAATGGAGTTCCTAGATATTTTGTGGGAAGCTCTCCTGATCGAAAACCTAGAATTCTTATTAAAAAATTCCTGATGTTTCCAGCTATGTTGAAAAAATAAGTGCAGGACTTGTCTTTGTTAATTTACGTACCAGAACCTTTCATAAAGAGTTCTAGGATCTCTTTAATTCTTCGAGCTTCTCTGAGAGACACAGCAAAAAACAACATGATCTCATCTACGAATTGTTAGTGAATAATAGGTATATTGCTTCCCCATATTTGGATTCCTCTGATCTTTCTTTCCCTTACTTCTTTTCTAATGCATCTTCCTAAGCCTTTTGTTGTCATAATGAACAAGAAAGGGGATAGTGGATCTCCTTGTCAGAGTCCTCTGGACACTTTAAAAGGTTGGGAAGGGGTTCCATTCACTAGGATGGAGAAATTGGAACAGAAGATCATAGCGGAGATCCACTCGATCCATCGATTACAAAACCCAAAGGCCCTTAAAACTGCTTTCAAATAATTCCAATTCAAACAGTGATAAGCTTTGGAAAGGTCCAGTTTAATCATCATATCTGCTTCCTTTTTTGTGTTCAGAGAATGCACTATTTCTTGAGAGATCACCAGTCCATCTAGGATTTTCTGGCCCTCTACAAAACCTATTTGTTCATGGGAGATAATACTAGATAGAATAGGCTTAAGTATTTTTGCCATTAGTGTAGCTATTATCTTATATATAACATTACATAGGGAAATAGGTCTAAAGCCCTGGGGTTCTTCGGACTTAGTTTCTTTAGGAATCAGAGATAAGAGGGTTGAGTTTAAGCCTGTACTTACCTTTTGGCTTATTCTTGATTCTTCCACCACTTCCAAGATATCTTGGCCCAAAAAGTTCCATCCTGCTTGATATAATTCCACTGTAAATCCGTCAGGGCCAGGGAATTTATTCTTCTTCATCCCTTTCTCTATCTCTTCCACCTCTTCCAGGGTGGCTGGCCTCATCAATGCTATATTTTGATCTCTTGTAATCATGCTTGGGATCTCTTTGCAGATTATTTCAATGGCTTCTCATCGGTCTGCATTGGGTTCCGTGAGGTGTTCTTTGAAATGATTTACCAAAACTTGTTCCATTTCCTCATGTTGTGTAACTCGTATCCCTGCTTCATATTTTATAGAAAATATTATGTCTCTCTGTCTTCTCTGGATCATTGCTTGGTGGAAGAACTTTGTATTCCTTTCCCCTTCTCATGACTAGTTCACTCTGGATTTTTGCCTCCATAGGATCTCTTCTTGTTTTCGTCTTTCTTCCATCTGCCCTAACAGGATCCCTTCCTCTCTGGCTAAATCTTCACTTCTTCCTGCAGTAATGATTTCTTGTTGGATTTTCTTCATCTTCTGATCTAGAAGATGTTGCTCTTTGAGGATGTTTCCAAATTCCTCTTTATTCCATTTCTTGATGTTTCCTTTAAGTTCTTTTAATTTTAGCTGGAAGGTCTGCATTCTGTTTCTTCCTTTTTGCAGACTTTGCTTCCACCATTCTTCTACTTTTATCATAAAAATTTTATCCCTGAGCCAAAAGGCTTTGAACCTAAAGGGCTTTTTCTTGGGCCTGGCTTTGATGTCAAGTTCTATTTTGATTGCCTAATGGTCCGATCCCATTCCCGGGAGAATCATTTCTTCAATGAAAATATCCTAATTTATTATCTATTCTGTCATTAAGAATCTATCTAGTCTGGATGCGATCTAGTGTCTATTTCCCCTTCTATTGTTCCATGTGTAGATCCCATTTTTTGTCTGAATATCCACAATCCTTTGTTCTGCTATCATATCGCCAAAGGCTTCCATGTCTGCATCTGTTCTTCTGAGGCCACCCCTTTTCTCATTTATGGATGTAATCATGTTGAAATCTCCTCCTACTATCCATGGACAGGCTAGAAGCATGGACCGTATAATTGCCAGATTTTGAAGGAAATTCCTGCGATCACTCTGTATATGGGGTCCATATACATTGGATAAGACAATCCATTCTTGGGAACTTATAATTCAGAATCTTCCTGAAAGGATTCGAGGTATATTGATCCAATCTTCAAATTGGACTTCCTCTTCCAGAGGATTGCCACTCCTCCCGCACTACCTACAGCGTTTATCTCATAATGCAGCTTGAAGTTGCTCATCACTTCTTTTAGTTTGTGTTCTCGAATTTTTGTTTATTGGATTAGCATTATCCAGGGTTTATCTTTTTTGAGTCTTTCTTTCAAATATCTTTGTTTCCCCTTACTGTTCAACACTCTAATATTCCAGGTTGTGATGATCATTTCAATAACTTTAGGGGTTGTTGGTATACCTCCAATAGTGGAACTACTCTTCCTGAATTTACCAGCATTTCCCCAACCATTTGGATGGTCTCACTCATAGGTCTTCTTCCTCTTTTCCTTCCTCCTTTCCCTATAGTTCCTGTTTCTATGTTTTGACTTCCTTCTGTTATTGTCCCTCATTTTTCTTTGTATCTTTGGAACATATCTTTGTAAAAAAATTTCTGGTCATCAGGTATGAATCTTTCATCCAGATGCCTCCATTCCTGCAGAAGTTTCTTCATGACCTGTTCCTCTTCTCCTTCTTGGTCTTGTTGTGGATCTATCTCCATTTGTATCTTCTCTTGTAGTTGATCTCTCTTATCCCCCTCTTCTCCCATTTCCATATTATTTGACTCCTTATTTTCCTTTTTGTTTTCTTTCTAGTTCTCCACTATTTCATCTTCACCATCCTTACCTTCCGCTTCCATTTCTAATTCTTGTAATACCTCAAACTAGTTCTGGCTTTTCTGAGTGCTCTCTGGGTGGAAAGGATTTTTTTAGTTTTTCCTTTTTGGGGTTTTCTTCTTCTTAGTATTTCTGTAAACCCTTCATTGTTTCCTCCACTTTTCCTTTCCTCCTATTCAGTACTTCCCTTTCCTCCCCCCTGATCTGTTGGTGTTTCATTATCATTCATCGAGAAATATTTATATAGATGACCATATTCATGGCACTGTCTACATCTGAAAGGAATGTGTTCATAATCGACTGGCTATTGCTAGACCTCGTCATGGTATTCCACTTCAATATGGTCCAGATGCAATTCTGTGATATTCATGTAGACACAAATTCTGGCTTATGATGTATATCTTTCTCTCTTGGTGGTTTCTGCTACCTTCACAAAGGTCGTAATTGAGTTCCCAATTCCTTCTAGAATCTTTGGGTCCCAGAACTCTATCGGGAGCCCAAACAATTTGACACATACTGGCACTGCTAGCATTTTTTCTTTGTCTAGATTATAGCATTCTTCCCATTGCCTCATGAAAATCCCTGCATTATTGAAGAAATATGGACCCTGCTCGAAGATTCTCTCCTTACGCTACAGATTTGCAAATATTACCATGAAGAAACCTTTTGCCCCTAATTTTTTATCAATATGTCCTTTGGGCTTCCACCTCTGTTGTATCCATTTCGTCAGGTCTTTCTCAGATGACCATGTTCCTACAAACTTGCAAATGAGTGCATGGTCTTTCATATATCCTCTGTACTCCTCAAGTTTATTGTTTGGAACAATAAACCTGGGCTTTTTTATTGCTCATGGTAGGCATTTGTTCCCCATCCTTGCTTGCCATATTGCTCCCATAACCGGTGCGTTCTTGTTGTGTCTCCCTGTCCCACCGTTTGCTCCATTCCGGCTTGTTTCTCCTGCTGCTATATCCTTGTAGGAGGGGATCTCTCCCCCCCCCCCCCGCTCGTTTCAGTCATATTTCTCTTAGTCTTGTCTATTATCGAGGCCTTCTTCACTCGATTGGTCTGTCATGGTTTGGTCTATGACTCTACAGGTGGATTCGGGATCCCTTGCACCCTGACCCGGTGTAGGTCTGCTAGGGACCATCTAATCCTAAACCCTAACCCTAATCTCCCGTTGCCCTCCTCAGCTCGACCTCTCCTTGTCCCCCTGTTTAATAGATTTAAATCTTGACAATCATTATGTGACCCACTTTTATAAATAAATGAAAGTCACTTTTACAATGGTATTTTATGAGCTACACACTAAATTTTAACTTAAATAAAGGACAAAGAGACTTTATAAAACAAAGACGTACTAAGAAGGAAACTAGCAACATAGGATAATCAAGTCCCAAATCTAACAATTTTAGGACCATACATTGTAGAAAAAATGGAAAAAGCGTCAGATCTATCCATTGAAATCCCAGAAGTAAGTGATATATTCACTATTTTACACTCTAATTCCATAATTTGTTGTTTTAATGGATTTTGGACAAAAACTAAAGATATTAATGAATGGATTTACCAACAATGGACTAGAGAATGTGATATTTACCTCTGCACAAAGATTTTTTTGTGGTTCAGTTTGATACCTAAAAAGACTACAACTACATAATTAATGACAGGCCATGGTTCTGGGGAAGGGTCGACCTCTTTGTTACCCCATGGTTCTCTAGTTTTGATGCAAATACAATGGTGATCACAAAAATGTCGGTATGGGTGAGGCTTCATAACTTTCTACTCCCCTTCTAGCACCATCAGGTCCTAGAAAGCATAGGGAATTCCCTTGGAAGGCACTTGAAGATAGATCGAGAAATAATGGACAAAGGGCTCTTCACATTTTCATGCATCTATGTGGAGATGGATTTGAGTAAAGGCCTTCTTGACTGCATAAAAATTACACATAAATATTTTAAGTGGATACAATGGCTTGATTTTGAAAATATAGCCTTTAGATGCAAGGTATGCCACCAAATAGGGAATTCACAAAATACATGCAAAGAAGAAGAAAAAAATAACAACAAAAAAGAGAATGCAAAAGCAAAAAGGATGGCAATGTACAGAACCCTCTTCATCAGATGATGAGGAAGAGGAACAGGATGAAAACCATCGAAAAAAGGAGTTAGGAAAACAACAAGGTCCACATGAGATGGGAGATGAAAAGGAAGAAGATCATAAGATGCAACCAGAGAATCAAAACAACTCAGTGGTTAATCTAGTTCTTGAAAGCCAAGTTGAAGGAAATAACAACAACCAATGTACTGGTGGAAATAAGAGACCACATTTTTCCAAAAAATCTAATTCAGACAAAGAAACCTCCAATATTACAAGTAATAGTCAATTGGCAATTGTCCCTACCTCTCCACCACTGGGGACCTCGCAAAAGGTTCAAAAGAAAAAAGGCAAAAAAGACAAGCCTGTTTTTGCTGGTAATATGTAATCTTAATTTCTATTTCTATTTTTTCTCTTTACCTTTTATTTTTATTTTTCCTAGGTAGCTTTGCTACTATGTGTGCTTCATGCACAAAATTCCTTCAGGACAAACTCTAGAATTCTTTATATACTACAATGTAACTCTCCATTTTTATTAATAGAAAGTTGTCGATTTTTTCTTTGAAAAAAAGAGACTTTAGGATTATAAATGACTCACTTTTTATAATGGGTGAGAACACTTTTACATAAAGTAACTTTAAAACATAAGTTACATGTGCTTTTTGAAAAAGTAACTGAACAAAAAGAAATACTTGAACCCAAGACCTCTATTCTCATAAACTAACTTTGGACCAAGTGAGCTAGTTTAAAAGGCTAGTAATTTTTGGAAGAGAGGAAGGGTTTTTTCTTGTTTTTTGTTTTTGTTTTTTTTTTTTTATAATCACTGAAGCTTTGGAGTGTGTTCTTACCTAAGAAATCTCTTTTTATCTACAAAACAAAAAACCACACAACCCAAAACGAACATGCAAAAAAAACCAACCCTTACATCACGAAGTTAGATTTGCTACAAACTAAATATTTTCCTGAATGTTTCTAACTTTCTGAGATCACACTAAGGAGCGGAAAAAAAGAGCATACACATGAGAAAAATCTTTCCTTTCTCTTTTTGATTTTCCAAGATCACACAGAGTCGTAGGATGAAGAGCATACACATAAATGAAAGGTATGGATCCGATAATAAAAAAAGAGAGATAAATAACCCGAAATAAACATAGAGATAAATAACTGATATTGCAAATAAAGATTGTATACCTCCAAATCTTAAAAATGACATAGCTAGGGTTATTGGAAACATTTTCATGTGAAACAAAAGGGGTTCCTCACTAGAATAGATGCTCCTAGCACAATAACATAGTCGTCTCCACCTGAAAGCGGTCGGAAACATTAGGTCTAGGAAACGAAAATCAGATGCAGTTGTACCGGCTTCAGATTTGGATCACCAATGGATGTGGCCCTCAAATAGCTCTGATACCATTTATGAATTTACAGGGTAAGTTCCTTAGATAGAACACCAAAGGAAACTGCTCACAAACAAATCACAGATGAATACACCAGTATTCTTGACGTGGTTAAATCCCTCAAAGAGGGAAATAGTCCATGACCTGAGCCAATGCAGCCACTTCAGGAAATTTATTAATGTAAAAGAAGGGAAATTTACATAAGCTTCTCTCATGAACGGTCACAATGACCCTCCACACTCTTTAAGTAGAGATCATGGACCAATCGAGTGTTAAGCCATGGATCAAGTGTCAGTAATGCCGAGGAGAGAATGAACTGTTGGATCACTTCATGTCTAGAACATATTATGACCGTTGGATTTTAAGTTACAAAATCACATAGTAAAGAAACACACTTTACCTAACTCTACACTAGACCAAGTTATACTTAACTCTTTCCTATGTGTCAGAATATCCTAACAGTTTATTATTAAATATATGTAACTTAGTTATATAATTTAAACGTTAACAAGTATCAAAATATTTACTTTATAATACATTTTTCATATCTACATATTTACTCAATTAAAAGGTATTACTAAAATATATACCATCTTAGATGCATCTAACACCGGATCTATCATGCGCTGAGAGGGATCAATGCATTGAGGTGAAAACTTTATTTTTGGAGTGTAGAACCTAAGGAAAGGTTTACACTTTGAGGGATTGGATCCCTCTTGGAGCATGATAGATCTGATGTTAGATGGATCTAAGTTGGTTCCATTTGAGGGAAAAAATGTCACATTTTTAGATTATTATTATTATGCATATGCTTGAGGTTAACTTCAGAATTCACATTATGTTTTCTTTGCTTGGCATGACCATATCATTCTCTACTTTAATTTCATCCATGTTATTTGCCTTGAATGGTTTGTGCATATTTTTTGTATGCTTGAGTGGTTTGTGTGTTTATGTGTTTGGATTTAGATGATAACGTTTTTGAATGTTAAAGTTGTTGTCTTATATTTTTATATGTGTATGTAATTGTCTATTAGTAATTAGTTGGTGAAGAAGAAGGGAAACAATCTTGTCAATAGTTTGCAAAAGGATTGACATTGCACATCTATTTCATTTAATTTTATGTATCACAACTTATTACAATGAGTTAATTATCAATAGTGTCCCTCCATGTATTACTAAATATATCTTGAAGAGTAGTTTTAATAATTTTTTGCGTCAAGATTACTCTTGAAATAATTTATTTCTTTGCTAATGTTTGAAATAATTTATTTCCTTCAAGAATATTTTGATGATTTTTTATCTATAGTCTATTAAGCAAAGTCAAGAAATAATGTACTTTTTTAATGAGTGGCTAGAATTATAAAACTTTTACATTATTTGTTTCTCCAAACAATTATCGCATTTCCTTCAAGAATATTTTAATTTGTTTTAAATGTTTATAAATATATATTTTCATCTTATAAATATTATGAATACATTATTATATGTAATTATCTATTAGTAATTTTGAGTGTATGTAATTGCCTATTAGTAATTAGTTGGTGATGTAGAAGGGAGAAGATCATATCAAGGATTAATTTGCACTTTGCAGGAAGATTGATTCTAAACATCTATTTCATTTTAATTCTATGTATCACAAATTTTGAAACCTAATTAATTCTTAATATTTTCCTTTTACATATTACTATATATCTTGAAAATATTTTTTCTTAATAAACTACAATGTCAATATTAACAACATCTAATGCATCTAATGCAAGCAATCAAATAAGATTAGAAAACAACATCTACACTGAAATCAATGCGTCTAATGCAAGCAATCAAATGAGATTAGAAATCAACATATACACTAAAATCAATGCACCTAGTGAAAGTAATCAAATAGGATTAGAAAGCCAAATCTACGTTGAAATAAATGCATCTAGTGCAAGCAATAAAAAATGATTAGTAATCAACAACTTCACTCAAATCAATGCATCTAGAGCAAGAAATCAAATAGAATTAGGAATGAACATCTACATTGAAATCAATGCATATAGTGCAAGAAATTGAATAAAATTCTAAGAAAACATCATCTACACTAATATCAATGCATCTAATGCAATAAATATTCTTCCCTCTCTCTCCCATCCATCTATTCTTGATTTTTGTTTAACATTTTACAGTACTAATATTAACAACATATGATCCATCTAATGTGAGCAAACAAATAGGATTAGAAAACAACATCTACACTGAAATTAATGTGTTTAATGCAAGCATTAAAATAAGATTAGAAATATCATCTACACTAAAATCAATGCATCTAGTGCTAGCAATCAAATATAATTAGAAATCAACATTTACACTGAAATCAATGCATTTAGTGCAAGCAATCAAATAGGATTAGAAATTATCATCTACGCTGAAATCAATGCATCTAGATAAAGCAATCAAATAGGATTAGAAATAAAAATCTACACTAAAATCAATGCATCTAGTACAAAAAATCAAATATAATTAGAAATAAACATTTACATTGAAATCAATGCATATAGTGCAAGTAATCAAATAGGATTATAAGTCATCATCTGCATTGAAATAAATGCATCTTGTGCAAGAAATATTCTTCCCTCTCTCCCCGCTCCATCTGTATTTATATCTCCCTTCATATATCCTTCTTTGTCTCTTTATATCACCCCCCAAAACACACATGCTCTCTCTCTCTCTCCATATATATCTATCTCTCCCCCCTGTTAGCACTCTATATTTCCTAAGACTATGAAAGAAATACAAAGGTAACCACAAAACCCCTTTGGAAGCTGGTATCTAGCCCAGGCAACTTGAGAGAGGGATCTCATTTATATTGAGATATTAGGTTGTATATGAAGGTTTAATAGTTTGGTGTTTTATTTGGTTTGATTGTTTGGTTGATAATGTAACAAGATAACATTGGGCAATCGAGTCAATTTACTTTGACTAGATTAATTTCAGCATTAAAAAACAAATCTAACAAGGCAAGGTAGGCAGATTTATTGGATCTTATATGTTTGATGAGATGGGAAAAGAAGAAATGATCAAGTGTCCATTAAGAAGAGAGAAATTAATAATTATATTTCTTAACTTCATTAGAAAACATTGAAATTGTTTAAAAGACAGAACTGAGTGTACTTAAACAAATTAAGATTCATAATTTTCTTTGAACAAAATAGATTAGAAAACACATATGAAATTACAGAGAAAAGAAAACACAACAACAAAGGAGAATATCACTTCATGAAGAAATATGAAAAAAGAATCATGTAAGAACTTTTGTATTACTGAAATGTGTCCACTGGAACTTTGTGGAACAACTTTGCAACAATGGTCCTTTTCTTTTACATAATCATCAACCTATACTACTTCGAATAATGAAGTACTTATAGAAAATAATTACAAAATATCTTGATGTCAAAATATCAAGACAAAATCCTAAAATATCTAAAACTGATTACGCAAATAGTACAAAAATTTAGGAATTTTGAACTACTGGAGTTGTTGGCACTATTGTTGAGGATGGTTTTTGATGACTGATCCCAGAAAGGTGTTGCCTCACTGTCTGAGATGAAAAATGTTTCACTCAAGTAATTTACACATCGATCATCACTAGGGATAGAAAGTTTTATTAGCTTTCTATATGTTTCATCAACTTCAGTATATTTCTCAAATGTAGTCTTGTTGATGAAAATGTGTTTGATCTCATGTTTAATGATCAAATCAAAATCTAAAGCCTCTAGGAAACCTTTTCCTGTAATACTTCCTTCTACCTCTGCAAACTTAGACTTATCTTGGGCAATAGTAAACAATTTGTGGTTGTAGTCACTCAAACTGATCAATCTGTCATTCAATGCTTACCAACCTTGGTAGCCTTCTCTGATTCAATAAATTTAATATGGTATGAAGCCTTTGAACAAAATTTTCCATAGTTGGTTTATCTCCCAACATTTCTCTTACCTCCTTTGTCATTTTTTGTTTATCTCTGCATCAATTCTTCTTGTTCAAAGATGATCTAAATTGATGGACAAATTTTTATTATGACCTGATTGATATCCACCCATATGTTTTCTTTGGCTTGTGCAAAATTTTGAGCCATTACTGATTCACGCTCTAAAAATTATATTCTCTGAGCAAGCCTGTGATATTTTTGTAATTCTGCTACATAGCAGTTGTCTATCTTCAATTTATGTTCCTGTAAACTCTTTAGCTAATCTTTTAACTTCTCAATTTATTTTCCCTGAATGGACATCTCCTACATGGCTTTAATCAATTCAGTGGAAGGATCTGTGGTTGGTGTTGGTGTTGTTGTTGATGTAGAATCGTTTGTTGTTCCTACGACTCAAATAGAAACTGCAGTAAGTGGAATTATAGCCAAATGTAAGGACTTCTCTTTCTCATTGACAAATGTTTCTAGTTTCACCTCCATTTCTCTAATCTGTACATTCTATTAAATTATTATCTTGAACATATCTTACTTTTTCTTTTCCAGTTCTCCCATTTCCTTGGTTTGTGGATCCTAAGTGGATGGAAGCTTGAGCTACTTCCTCAAAGCTTCTATACATGCATTCTTTTTCCTTACAGTCTCCTCTACTGCATTTACATCACTGGGGTCATAACCTAGGTTAAGGACTAAGTCCTATAGTGATTTAATTCTATTATCATTTTCTAAAGATGAGATCTTTTCCAACTTCAATTGTGAATGTATATTGTTGATGGAGGCCTACAGTTTTAAGTTGTCATGGTTGTATTAGTCAATGTGGAGAATAACATCTCTTCATTCTATTTACGCATATCCATCTAATCAATCAGATGGATTTAATTAGTGCCAAAAGAGAAAATTGTCTTCTTATAGTTGGTTGGTGATTTCGGGAATGGAACCTATGCCTGTATGATGCAGGGTCACCCCCGCCTACACCCACAGTATGCATGTAAAATGCATAAGCACATTTGTCCCAGGAATTTAACTCACAAACGAGTCAAATCTTCATTTAGAATATGGTTAAGGCCCCTTTCTTAATATTTATAGAATAATTTATAGACTAACAGAGCCTAACCCTTAATCCATCATTTCCTTTCTATCGAGACTCATTCACCCTCAAAAACCTTAGTTTAAACCTTAAGCCACATATAACCAAACTGCACACTTTGCTTTGATATATTGGACTTAACCACAAAACCCTCTCTCAGCACTTTATTTCTATTATAATTCTTTTATAATAGAAATATACATAAACATTCATAAACTTACCTTTTCACCTTTTTCCTCGATCCTTATCAGACATAAAAAAGAATGAACCTGCATTCATAAATCATTGGGTCCAAGCATCACAAACATCTCCTTCCCACTGCACTCTCCATTCTCCGATCACTGATCAAATCAAGACCGTTGATTTGTGCTCGATCCAATATTTGTTGCTTAGCCTGATCAACCAATACTTGCGCGACAATCCTCCACTGTCGATATGCACTCAATGGATTTGACAGTTCACAACGATTTCAGGTAGAGAACAACCACGAAGAATAACCACCCAAAAAATCGTTTTTCTCTCTCACCTTCGTTGCTACGTGTTGCTCAGTTATTGGAATCGAGTGACCACTCATTTTTACCACTTATGGTTTCTACCTCACCCGAAATACCACTTCCACTGATAAACCCACCTTTCTTCTTGGTTAACATCCAGACTTGTTCATGCCTGATGGCCATAGATATTCAACCATCGATGGCTGTGATGGCTTCTCTAGTTTAATCTTCCACTAGCATTTCTGGTTAATCTCCATCGTTCATTCTTTGATTCAAATCTACACGATTTAATCTTGGTCGCTTATAATCTAACAACCTCGTCCATTTATCTCCGAGATCCAATGGTTCCTGTGTACTAATGACTCGCCTCTTATTTTGTCCCTTTTCTTTGACTTTAATTCATTTTTCAGTATTTTTTGGTTTTGGGTTTTTCTTCAAGGCTTCGACTTTCTGCTATTTTGCTGCTCAACTTTCTCTGAGCTTAACTCCATGAATTTTCACTTTGATACCTCTCCAAAGCTTCACTCTGATCCTTCAATTGGATTTAATGATCCATTATGATTCCTCTAAATCACTCTTCTCCTCTACGTAGTTCTACAGAACTTTGTCTGCAACCTCTGTTACAGAATACACAACTTTCATGTAATTCAATCATTCAATATTCATTTCACACATCTATACAGTTCTGGAATAAACCTCTGTATATATAAGTATAAACAACTGATTACATATCGAGACTCTCTATCTCTCAGGCCTGATCTTTGATATCAATGGCCTCCTTCCTTTATAGTCTGCCTATAGGCTTAACCAGAAAGGTTCTGTTGAACTAATTCTAGTTCAGATCCTTAATCTACTGAACTGACTCCTAAATGTCCTCTAAGTCCATTTGTAACTCTAGTTAATCCCTAAGAATCCTCTCTAGTTCCTTGAATCATGAAACTACCTTAAGAGTTATAATTGACTTCTAACTCTCTCATCATTATTAACCACTCATGTTCTCCTTCATTCGAGAGCATCTACAAAATATCTCACATTATCTAATTAATTCCTATCCTACTCACTCAAAAGCCTAAATATTACATTAATTCAACACTTAGGAATACAACTTCCTTAAAACACATGACCCCCTATGTCTACTAAAATACAATGATTTTCTCTTGGGTTGAATGCTCCTACATCAGACTCCCAAAGTAGAAAATATTCATGATCTCTTGATCATGTGTCTTCATAAGTTTATAAAAAACCTCCAAGGTCCCAAACTTTAGTTTGTAACTGCCCAAATGCCTTGCACCTTTGTTGTTGTTGTATGCCTGTTGTACTCTGTTTTATCTTACTCTCCTTGTCAATCAGGTTCAAGTTCTGATTTAATAATCCTTCCTGTTGCTATCAATTTCCTCCACATGCATTGTTTCATCATCAACTGCCATAATTCTTCAATCTTTGTCTCCAGTTCATCCTTGGATTGGTCCATATTCTCCCTCCTACTTCTTCCTCTTTCTCTTTGCTTCAAGTTGTTGTTGTTTTCCACTAACTCTTCAAACTGTTGTAGGTTACTCCCACTTTGTAGTTGTTGGTTTTCTTTGTCTTATACTTTTGATCTTGCTCTTGCTCCAACTTTTGCTTTGACTCCTATGCTTATTGCCTCCCTTTCATCTTTACTCTCTTTCATGATTATTTCTATCTGCATTGAATCATGACTTTCTAGCATTCTCTCCAGCAATTGTGCATATTTGTTCCATGGATTAAATTATTCCACAAAATCTTCTTCTTTCATCTTTATTTGGCTGCTCATCTGTGCCAAATTTCCTCCAGCACCTGCAACTAAACCTACACTAACAAAACACTTGTTAAAATAAAATAAAAATAAGGCTTTTGTGCCTTATCTTCCTTTGGCAACAATTCAGTTTGTTGCTCTGTTTCTTTCTTCCCTGTTAGCACATGAGTATGTTGTTTTGAATTCTCAAAAGAATTCATGAGACTATCAACTAGTCTCTCTTCCACACCATCTTCTCTAATGATGTCTTCCTGCTCTTGTCCACTATAGTGAACTCCTTCCTCTATAATCACATTGTCATACTCTGAATGTCCCAGCAAATATTCCAACAATGCAATTTCTCTGTGACACTTCGCAAGTACTTCATCATCACTTATAATCCCCACATTTATAAATGAATTTTCAATTTGAAAATTACACGGCCTAACAGTTTCAACTGTTGTTTCATATATCAATTCTTCAAACTGAACTTCATCTCTTTTTCCCACAATAAATTGTCCCTGTGTGGTAACAGTTTCATTACTAAGTTCTTTCTGCTGCAATAAGTCACCACCTTCCATAACGTTGCGGGCTGCTGCACACGCTCCTCTGCTCCCACCGCCATTTGATCCTTGATCTCTCCTCGACCGCTCAGATGGCTCCTCCACAAGTGCCTCCAGAGGAGGCTGCTCTCCAACATGCATTCTCAACATTGATTAAATCTCTACCTGCTCAACGTGCTCGCCCCTCTGTCTCCAAATTTGTAAAAAAAACTAAAGGGTTACAGGAAGTCTCTCTTCCTCCTTCCTTGCCCAAAAAGGCTGCTCTTGCTTTGGCAGAAAAAGAACTAATAGGACAACTTACAGGACTTTGGCCCTCCCCAAAAACTGTTCAGAGGTGGGTGGAGAGGAACTGGACTGATAAAACCCAAGGGAAAATCTCTATCAGATTCTGTGGAAAGGGCTATTTCACCTTTCATTTTGAGACTAAGGAAGACAAGGATTTAATCTTCTGCAGTGGTCCTTACTTCATGGATTCCAGAGGGCTATACTTAAACAAATGGACTCCGGACTTTGACCCGAAGCTTGATATCCCTAATGCAGTTCCTGTATGGGTTCGACTTCCTCACCTACCCTTGCATTGCTAGGGAGACGAATCAGTTTTTGCTATTGGGAATGCTGTTGGGAATTACATTGACTGAAGTGAGCCGAGAGACAATATGCAGGCTTGTGCTCGTATCTGCGTCGAAGTCGATTTGGGAAGAGGCCTTCCAGAAGCAATTAAACTCAAAGTCGACGATTGGATGCACATTCAGTAGCTCGACTATGAACAGATCCACTTCAAGTGCAAGGTATGTCACGAATATGGCCACTTTTCTAATCGTTTCCCTAAGATCTCTAATGTTGAAAAAAATCTGCAAGAAGAGCAATGGAACCCGTCAAAAAGAAAAAATCAGTCCCTAGTCATAAATCGCACATGGATGCTGGTCCCTCTTCCCACCACTCCCCCATCTCTCCAACCTCATCTCACCCACCTTCATTCCCTCTTCCCTCTTCCTCCCATCCGCCCCAGTCCTCTGTCCGCCAATTAGAACCCTTTCTTTCCTCGCCCTCCTCCAATCCCTTCCATGTCGTTTCCCTCCCTGAAGAATCCCCTACCGCATTATCTCAACCTAAGCCTCCCTCTTCTCCCCTTCCCCTGATCATTCCCTCTTCCCTCCCATCTAAACCTCCCCCTCTTAGAATAACCCAAAGCAACTCCAAGGAACATGGATCCACGATAGACAGTCAAAAGAAACCTGGCAGGAAGTCCTCCAAACAGCGCAGGGACGAGAATGCGCAAAATGACATAGCACTAGGACTGTAGAATCCAATAGAATCATATATTCAAGGAACAATAGATAAAGACACAGCATGCAAAGATAAAGGAGGGAGAGCAACTCCTCGAATCTCTCCGTTGAAATGATTAAAATACTCTCATGGAACAGCAGGGGACTAGGGCACCCCTCCAAAACCAATGCCCTAAAGGATCTTATAAACCAAGAGAAGCCAGCTATTGTATTATTACAAGAAACAAAGCAGATTTAGTCTAAAATCAGCAAGACCATCGAATACCATAAGCACTACAAAGGAAGTATAAGTGAATCCAAAGGGGCCTCAGGTGGAATTGCTACACTTTGGTGTCAGGACGAGTGGAACAGTGCAACTGAAGTAATAGATCACCATTGGATTAAGACAGTATTGAAAAACTATATGAACAGACAGCAGATTGTAATATACAATGTCTATGCCCCTAATCATTATATGGACAAAGAAGTTTGCTAGGATTCCCTCAGCAAGAACATTGCAGAAGAAGACAGCAGCAACATCATTGTCGGGGGCGACTTAAATCTAATCTTACATGCCAACGAAAAGCATGGAGGAAGCTTCACACTAGACCCCTTCAGAAGTCAGCTGGAAAATATAATACAACAAGGAGATCTAGTCGATTTCATCCCAAAAAATCAAAAATACACCTAGAGTAATCGTAGATTGGGCAGCAGTAATATTATGGAGTGGCTTGATCGTTTTCTGGTAAATATTTCCCTTCTTTCCACCTTTTCAACTGTCAGTGCCACCATTCTTCCTTTTGCTACCTATGATCATTTCCCTATTACTTTAGCTCTTGAATCTCACAGCCCTCTGGGCCCTCTTCCCTTTAAATACAACCATATATGGAATGGCTACCAAGGTGTCAAAGATCTGGTCCAGCAAACATAGCGTCAGCATGTTGAAGGTTCTCCGTGCTTTATATGGGAAAGAAAACTAAAAAATGTGAAAAATGTGCTCAAGAATTGGGCTAAAACGCAGTACATAGAGCCAGAAGAAAAGAAATTAGAGGTGAAATCCAAAATCGAAGACCTTCACTATGCAATAGAAAAGAAAGAGTATCAACAAGCTGAAAAGATTCAAGAAGAAAACCTTTACAACAAGCTAAGCAACATTAGAAGGGAAGAGGAAGAAAAATGGCATATGAAATCCAGGCAGACTTGGCTGAAAAGCGAAGATAAGAACACAGCCTTCTTCCATAAACAGGCCACTTTTCGGCAAATAAGAAATAATATAACATCCATTATAGATAACGCAGGGATTCAGCACAGTGAATAGACAGCCATCAAAATCGTTGCCTTAAATCATTTCAAAAATCTCTTAACTAAAAGCGGAGAGGAAGAAAACTATGCTGACCTCCTGCAGCATTTGTCAACTAAGATTACAGCAGAATTAAATGAAAGGTTGGTAGAAGAAATAAACAAGGAAGAAATCCAGGAAGCAATTTGGTGCCTCCAGCCAGACAAGGCGCCAGGGCCGGATGGCTTCTCTATATGTTTTTATAGAGAATATTGGGAAATGATAAAAAAGGACCTCATTAAATATCTCAAATGGATACAGGGGAAAAACAAAATAGGAGGATACAAAAACTCAACACATCTGGCTCTCATCCCAAAGGAGAATCTTCCTTCCAACTTACCCGCTTCAGACCAATATCATTATGTAATTCTTCCTATAAAATCTTCACAAAAGTCCTTGCTTCTCGTCTCAAACCTCTCCTGCCAATGTTAATATCTGAAAACCAAGGAGGCTTTATGGCTAATAGGCAAATCTCAGACTCTATCCTCTTAGTACAGGAGGCCATTCATTCAAGCCATTTGAGGAATGAAAAAAGCTTCATTCTGAAATTAGATTTGGAAAATGCCTTCGATAGGGTAAGACATTCCTTTCTTTTTGTTGTTCTTCAGAAAATTGGCTTCTCCTCTGCCTTTATTGAAATTATAAGAACTTGTATCTCTAGACCTTGGATTTCTCCTCTTATCAATGGTAGACCCGGACCTCCCTTTCGTTCCTCAAGAGGTCTACGGCAAGGTTGTCCTTTATCTCCCTACCTCTTCCTCTTAATGGCAGAATCCTTTAGTTGTGCTCTTGATCATAAGTGCCAAACAGGCCTCATCACTGGTATTAAGTTTGAAGATGGAGTGAAAAACATAAATCACTCCCAATTTGCCGATGATACCCTGTTGCTAGGAGGGGCAACCATAATCATAGCTCGAAGATTCAAATCCTTATTAGACAAATTCATGAGATACTCAGGGGGACAGATTAATAACCTCAAAAGTTGTATCTATGGATGGAATGCCTCAGCTGACACGCTTCAAATAATTTCCAACGTTTTTGGTGTTCCTTGCAAATTAAATTGGAGTCACTTCAGCTACCTGGGAATGCCTGTAAGTATAGGGAAAACAAGGGCTGATGTTTGGGAAACAATTCTAGAGAAAATGAAAAGGAAAGTCCAAAAATGGGGAACTTCTTGGCTCAACCCAGCTGGTAGACTGGTGCTTCTCAAATCGGGCCTTTCCTCTCTTCCCCTTTATCAATTTTCCCTTACTCAAGCTACAGCATCTTTCTTCAGCAAAATGGATAGTGTCCTCAGATTCTTCCTTTGGCAGGGGGGGAAAAACGAGAAAAAAAAAAATCAATTTGGTATGATGGAAACATGTCATTCAAAGCCAAGAGAAAGGAGGCCTTGGCATCTGATCTCCATCACTTACAAATCTAGCCTTTGGCGGAAAATTAGTCTGGAGACTAATTGAAGGAAAATCAACCTGGTGGGAAAAAGTTTTAGAGGCTAAATACATCAGCCAACCATGACAACAACTACTCACAGTCGAAATACCCAATAGAAGTTGCACAAAGATTTGGAAGCTATGTAAAAACGCCATCCCCTTTATGGCTCAAAACGTCTCCAAGGTGCCTAAAGGAGGCAGGGAAATCAACATCGGCGCAGACAAAATTATGGGGAATCCGCCTCTCAACAGTCTCCCAGGTATGGCTGCAATAATTTTTTTCTGCAAAGCAAAGGAATTTGCAACCTAGAACAAATGTCTCAATGGGACGCAACATCCCATGCTTGGAAGCGTTGGATTTTTCCTCCTGTCCCTCAACGCCTCAAAGAAAATTTCGACAATTTCTATAAACACCTCAACGACATTGCACCCACTCTAAAAAATGAAAAGGACACTTTCAGATGGGACCCCTCTGGCACCAGCTATACAACACAATCAGGTTATGACTATTTATGCAGCAAAGACTATCCGGATTCAGCATGGCTGCAAAGAAAAATAGTGTGGAAAGCTGAAGCAATTCCTAAGGTGAAGTTTTCCATGTGGACCCTGTTAAAAGGGAAAAGTCTCACTGCAGAGAACCTTCAAAGAAGAGCCATTGTTGGCCCCTCCATATGCCCTAACTGCCAAGAAGCAGAGGAGTCTATTCAACATCTATTTATCTCTTGCCCCTTTGCATTTTCCTGTTGGAACAACATTGATCCTTCCGTGTCTCTCTTCTGGAGGTCTCAGCTATCCATTGAAGAAGTTATTAACAATTGGAAAACAAATTACTCCTGGCAATCCAAGAAAAATAACCCTGCCAAGCGTGTGTGGGATGCCCTTCCTCTGGCCCTTCTATGGAGGATCTGGCTTGCTCGGAACAGCAAGATATTCAAAGACAAAGAGACATCACTAAGGGATTTATGTAACAAGGCCAAAATCCTGGCAATCAAAACCATTGCACGCAAGATCACCAAAAAAATGGATACAACAAATCTTTGGACAAAGGAAAAAGAATTCATAGGTTGCTTGATAGATAGGCCTGACATCCCTCCAACTATGAAAACCTACAGCAACCTGGGAAACACTTATAGCCACAGATGGAAAATTCGATTAAAACATGATGACTTCATCAACTGGCTCTGCACAAGCAACACCCACTCCTTGTTCTTTGATGGCGCCTCCAAATCAAACCCAGGAGCGGCGGGAGCAGGGGGTGTCATCTTCAACCCCAATGGAGAGCTCTTAGTTTCCTTTGAATGGGGGCTAGGGATCCTTTCAAATAATAGAGCTGAGGCTCTAGCTCTCTACCAAGGTATCCTACAATTACAGACTCAGGGAATCCAGAAAGCCATGATCTTCGGCGATTCTACCATCATCATAAATTTAATGACTAGCAGGAGGGCAGCCTCCAATATCTTCTTGCAGCAAACAGTTAGTAGATGTAAAGTCTAGATCAATCAAGCGCAGGACTGTCAACTCTATCATATCCTCCGCTCCATCAATCAGGAAGCAGACAAACGTGCCAATCAAGCTTGCATTCGACCAAAAGGAATTCTTCTCTGCAATACCGAGGATTCGTATCAATTCCTTCCTTGATTTTCATGACTAGCTCAAATATCCCTTATTCAAGGACCTGTGACTTTCAAAATGCGTATCTTGATCAAACTTACAACAACACCGAAACTCTACCATTTGCCACCGGAAATCCTCTTATATCTCCTTGTTGAGCCCATTGTATCTTTGAAATCATGCAGCGCATGTAAAATCCGAGACTGCCCAATCTTCTTTCATGTGATCCAAACCCTCAAATCTTTCAACTTGCCGGCCATATATCCTAAGATGCGTCTTTCTTACCCTCTCCCAGTTGGCTTGCTCACCCATATCTAGCTTGCACTTTTGCGTTACCAAAGATTGCACTCTGTCTACTACATGAAAATGTTCAGCGCCCCAAGCTTTAGTATCTCTAGTGTTAAGATTGCAGAAGCAGACAGCTACCCGAAGGACTCCATTATTCGACAGATTAATTTCATAAGCAAAGATTAGATGATTTGTAAAAATTGTTTACTGTTGTTTCAGTTTGTACGAATGTATACCTATGTTAGTGCTCCTCAAGTCGTAAACAAAAATGAAAGCAATTCAGCTGAACACCTAAATGTAATACAGTTGCAAGCTCATCCTATGAGCCCAACTCATGTAATGTCGGAGCTTAGACTCCCTCCCTTTTTTTGAATACAGTCAACAGCCGAAATTGTTAAAAAAAAAAAAAAAATCACTACCTTCCTCATTCAAGAGATATTCTCCCTTATCATTTACTCCAGAGCATTCATCTTCTGAAAGATAATTTTCCATATTTTTGATAGCTTCAAAAGATTGCTCATCCTCTACAAAACCCTCCTTTGTTAGTGACCAAACATTAGATGTCCTTTCTCCCAAGGTTAAATCCTTTGCATAGGTTTCTTCGTTCATAGCATCTTTCAGCAGATGTCCTTCTTTTTTGCTAACTGTCTTAACAACTTCCATGGTTATTTCCACTGTGCCTATCATCATGATGAATTGATTATCCTTTACTATGTTTTCAGCTAACATAGTATCTTCTTCTAGTTTGCCTTTAATCTCTTGTTGTTTACCTTCTCCAAGATTTATTCTTGTCTCACCATCTGCATTAATATTTTCCTGCATTTGTTCTGCATCCGTAGAAAAACTATCAATCTTAAAAACATAAGACCCTATGGTCCCACTTGATGTTTCAACCATCATATCTCCTTTTTGTTCCAAGTTCTCTTTATGACTCAGAAATTCTTTGATGGTCTCCTCTTCAATCTCCTTAAGCCCTTCTCTTGGTTGCTTGATATATTTCCCCAACTATATATGAGACCTATCTATCTCATCTTCTTCCAAAACAAAAGTTAAATTCTGCTTGTCTTCTTCCTCCATTATGACAATATCAGTAAATTGTCCTTCTTTACATGTTTCACCTGCAAACATAAACAAATTGTCAGATTTAAAACCATGTAACCTTTTGGCCTCACTTAAAGTTTCAGTCTTCAAGTTTTCATTTCCACTCAGAACTTCACCTATTCTGCTTCACAAATGGACACTTCCATTTTCATTTCCAACTCAGCTTCTTTGAGTTTTTCCCTCAACCACCTTACTTGCCTCTATTGTAGCCTTCTTTGCAACTTATGCCACTTCACTGGCTTCTTCCTCAAGACCCAACCTAGTCTCTGGCTTTCCTCAAGTATTATCCTTAATGCATTGAGTTGTTCTTTTAATTTTGCAATTTCCTTGGCAATTTTCTCTTGACTCGTCCTCTTGCCATTTGCCTCGGCATCCTCTTTCTTCATCTTTCTTCTGATGTGGTCTTCCTTAGAAACTCTGCTATGGCTGTTAGTAGCCATCTTCTTCTCCTCTATCTTCATGAGCTCCTTACTCACTTACTATGAGCTGCATTAAAGCCTCTGCAACAACAAGTCCTCCTTGTTGCAACTTACCTCACTAAGCTTTTCATTGTACTTGGTCTTTTGGCAAGCACTTGGTTCTCTATCTCTGGAACCTCCTTGGAGCACTTCTCTTTGCTCCTTCTAGGCTTCAACTCTTCTTCATCTCCTAGGAACACGATTGTCCTCTTGCATTTCAATCACCATAAAAATACTTGGTTTTGACCACCTCTTGTTTCACTTAGAAAGTTTTACTAGCTTCTTTCATTACTTAGCAGTTCTACCCACATCCTCTATGGAACTATCTTTGTGAGCTGCAACAACACCCTTGTAGTAACAAGTCTTCTCCTTGCTACATATGCTTTACTAAGCTTCTCTCCTCTTTTGAGCTCAGTCTCTAAGCATTTCTCTGGTTCTTTCCTCTAAAACCAATTCAAGCAGTCCTTGCTCTAGATGTTGCAACCTTCTCACCTTATTTTGTTGTTACTTGTGCATCAATTTATAAACACACATTCTCCAATCAAATCAAAACAAAACATATCACCTCACCTTCAAGATCTCTGCATGATCTTGTTCCACCATTCCACCTGTACCTTGAATGGATTGTCCTCTATTTCTTGCATCTGCAAGTTCTGCTACACATCACCTCTATGTGCCTACTTTCTATCAAATTAGAATCTGATCCTTCCTTGCCTGCATAAACATCTTTGACATATAACTTTGTTAACAAATCTTTCACATATAATTTCTTTATTATGTTTTAACACCAATTGCTTCAATTACAATTCTACTCTGATATCAAATGATGCAGGGTCACCCCTGCTTACACCCACAGTATGCATGTAAAATGCATAAGTACATTTGTCCCAGGAATTTAACTCACAAACGAGTCAAATCTTAATTTAGAATATGGTTAAGGCCCCTTTCTTAATCTCTATAGAATAATTTATAGACTAACTGAGTCTAACCCTTAATCCATCCTTTCCTTTCTACTGGGAATCCTTCACCCTCAAAAACCTTATTTTAAGCCTTAAGCCGCATATAACCAAACTCCACACTTTGCTTTGATATATCAGACTTAACCACAAACCCTCTCTCGGTGCTTTATTTCTATTATATTCTTTTATAATAGAAATACACATAAACGTTCATAAACTTACCTTTTCGCCTTTTTCCTCGGTCCTTGCCGGACATAAAAAAGAATGAACCCACATTCATAAATCATTAGGTCCACACATCAAAAAAATCTTCTTCCTGCTACACTCTCCATTCTTCGATCTTCGAACAAATTAGGACCGTTGATCTGTGCTCGATCCGACGGTTGTCGCTTAGCCTGATCAACCAATACTTGCATGACAATCCTCCACTGTCGATCTGCACTCAATGGATCTGACGGTTCACAACGATTTCGGGTAGACAACAACCATGGAGAATAATTTCCCAAAAAAGTGGTTTTCTCTCTCACCTCTGCTACTATTTGTCGCTCGGTTAGTGCAATCGGGTGACCACTCCTTTTTACCACTTATGGTTTCTACCTCGCCCGAAATACCACTTCCACTTATAAACCCACCTTTCTTCTTGGTTAATGTCTCAACTTGTTCGCGCCCGATGACCGTAGATCTTCAACCATCGACTGTTGTGACAACTTCTCTAGATTACTCTTCCACCAACGTTTTTGGTTAATCTCCATCGTTCATTCCTTGATTCAAATCTACGCGATTTAATCTTGGCCACTTATCATCTGATAACCTCATCCATTGGTCTCTGAGATCCAATGGTTCCTGTGTACTGATGACTCGCCTCTTCGTTCGTCCCTTTTCTTTGACTTTAATTCATTTTTTAGTGTGGTTTTGGGTTTTTCTTCAAGCTTTGGACTTTTCGCTATTCTGCTGCTCAACTTTCTCTAAGCTTAACTCTGTGAATTCTCACTTCGCTACCTCTCTAGAGCTTCACTCTAATCCTTCAATTGGAGTCGATGATCCATTATGATTCCTCCGAATCACTATTCTCCTCTACGTAGTTCTACAGAACTCTGTCTGCAACCTCTGTTACAGAATACACAACTTTCACATAATTCAATCATTCAATATTCATTTCACACATCTATACAATTCTGGAATAAACCTCTATATATATATAAGTATAAACAACTGATTACATATCGAAACTCCCTGTCTCTTAAGCCTGATCTTCGATATCAGTGGCCTCCTTCCTTTACAGTCTGCCTGTAGGCTTATATTTACACCAGAAAGGTTCTATTGAACTAATTCTGGTTCAGATCCTTAATCTATTGAATTGACTCCTAAATGTCCTCTAAGTCCACTTCTAACTCCAATTAATCCCTAAGAATCCTCTCTAGTTCCTCGAATCATGAAACTACCTTAAGATTTGTAATTGAATTCTAACTCTCTTGTCATTATTAACCACTCATGTTCTCCTTCATTCGAAAGCATTTACAAAATATCTCACATTGTCTAATTAATTCCTATCCTACTCACTCAAAAGCCTAAATATTACATTAATTCAACACTTAGGAATCCAACTTCCTTAAAACACATGACCCCCCTATGTCTACTAAAATACAATGATTTTCTCTTGGGTTGAATGCTCTTGCATCACTGTAGAAAATCCATTTGCATTCTTTCCTTTTCAGTATCAAAGGCTAACAGAAGCTTTTACTGGGAAGAAGAGGTTTGTTTCTAGAATTGAGTATATGTATTGGCCTTCAGCATTTCATTTTTCTACTTAATTTCTTTGTACTTAGAAAAACTATTTGGTTATGTTTGGGCTTGGGCCAAGTCTGTTGTTGGTGTTGAAACTAGAGAATCTTGTGAGGTTGAGGGAGATGGAGAGCCTAGAAAAAAACATTCTTGTCTTGTACCTACAAAAAAAAATTCTGGTCTTATAGAAACATGTGGACCTATCGAAACTATAGTAGCATGTCCTTCATCATCCTGCATTAAAACTGGTTTTGGATTAGTTTTATGCTTCTTAGTAAGGAATTCCTTGGCTCCAATTTCTGTTACTGTAGTAGACTTTTCTTCTCTTGGTCTTTTATCATGCTTCTCCTAAGGTACTTGAGTCTATGAAGTGGTTGTGGAGAAAACCTGTTCTTCAGGTTCTTGCAAAGTGTTCTCCTCCCACTAACCCTGGTTCATGAATTTTTCAATCTCTAGCCTGGGAGTGTGAATGTAAGGAGTGGTACTCTATTCCACTATTAAGATAGAAATGATGCCGAAGCGCTCATATTACCAAGTAAATATTAATTGGAAGTTATTTTTTTTTAGAAGTGCATTTGCTTCATTCCCTACTGCTCTATTGTTGCATATGAATGGCCCCACCTATGTCTTGATCTTGAAACGTGCCTTATTTTTAGCTGAAACAAAGTGTATGTCATCCATGTTGATCATTTTACTTATATATTCTAATGATAATATTCTCATAGGAATATATTTTGGCAGTTTATACGGTAGCAGCTCATAGCTATACACTCTAATTTCTATGTAGTTCTAGTAGAAGTACTAGTCTCCTATTTTAACTTGTTCACTGAGGTGTAAGGTTATTTGTATCTTAGAACCTATTCTAGGTTCCACATTACTGTTAAGGAGGCATGCAACTATATAAATGAACTGGTCTATGAAGGGACTGAAACTAAAATTACTCGAACTCTTCAGCACCCAAGAGGTCCAATGGATGACTGATTGTACATTGCCTTGTTCATCTAGTTTTTGGAAAGAAATTAGGAATCTTTCTGCTTGGTAAAATAGAAACATATAAACTAACATTGATGCAGGTTTAAACATTCCTTCTGCGGTAATCTTAAGAAACTACTCATTGATGTTTCCTACAAGGAATTGACTGAAATTAATCATTATATAAAGTTTTTCTTATGTGGAAAAGATGGACAGAAAACCTGTGATAGGTTCATCCACCCATTGATCTGATTGATACCCTAGGAGACAAGATACTAATGTGAAAATTTTCTTGGTTTTTTCTAGAAACATGGAAGCTACATATGGTGGAGTTTTCTTTGGAAGTTGGACATCTTATGGTAAGAAAATTTCAAATATTCTAGATCTTTCAAAGAAGGTTAGCTTTTAGTAGAGTTCCATGAGGGAATCTATAGAGAAAGGGCTCAAAGAATCATTATGGGGGACTTGAAGCATCTGTTTAATTGACTCTAAGGTTATAGTAAACATAATGTCTCCATTTTGGTCCATAGTGGCTCTTTCATTGGGGAGATACTTGGGTTGACACCATAAAAAAAAATCTGAGAAAGGGTGAGTCTAGGGAAATGTGAATTACGACAAGAGGGATTCCCAGAGGTTGATTTCATCACTCTGGTCAAGAAAGGTTTGCTTGAGTTAATTATGCAGTTCGAACAATTTGAACTCACGATTGGTCTTTGTGATTTTATGTTGTTGGTTGACCAGGGGTAAGTGGTCTAGGTCAATGGCAGGAGGGGTCATTGGGTTTTCACTGATTGGTTTCAAATTCCCCTTAGGTACCATTATGAAAATGATTAGGAAAAGAGGTGAAGAGCCAATGGCATTTACCTGGGAAAATTTAGTTGTTTGTTGAGGAATTCGCTTGCTATAACAAATACTTGGTCTGTAAACAACTATCTAGAATCTCTAGTGGGTGACAGAGCAATTTGGTGGGGAAGATGGGGTTTTAAACCACTGTACCTATTCTCTGAAGTAAATATGAAGTGAGAAGGAGGCCACACTCAACAACTACGAGGGTTTTTATAGGCAATTGACACTCCTTTTTATGTTTGACCATTATGGAGCGGGTCCGTTGTGAATTGATGCACATTCAGGAGGAAACAATTATTTTATAATAGATAGGTGTAACGGGAAAAGGATAGGCATCAAAATAGGACAAGACATGTGACAGAAGGGAAAGGAAACTATATGTGAGATCGGGGAGGATGTGTGGCATGATAGGAGTGGAGGGGGAGAAGAGACATGGCAAGAGGAAGCGAGGTGGCGGGAGCTTATAAAATTGGTGAGAGACGGAGTGGTTTTCGGAGGGGGGGTAGGTGGTAAGAGGTTTTGAGGGGGGGATGCGAAATGCTAAGCGCCTACCACGTAGCATGGGGCTCAGAAAAGTGAATATGCTTTTCAAACCCCCCCCCCCCCACATGCTGATAATGATAGAATGGACTAGGGGGTCTGAAATCAATCCCCCGCCATTGATCCAGCGGGGTAGATCGTGGCAGTTGGATCATGCACCCGATATACCACAAGATGACAAAATAAATTTGTCCTCTTTAGACTTTATCATAAATCACAACTTTAGCGGCAGCATAAATTTACAAATTGTTAATCGTGTTTAAATGACATGATTAATTTAGTACAAATAGGATTAATTATTCTAAAACACGCTTAATTTATGCCGAGGACACATTTAATCTAGTAATCCCATTTTTATTTTCTCTAAGGTTGTGCAACTTCTATTCTACTACTTATTTATCAAATTTAACCAAGCTTAAACACTTTGGTTAATATTTCTCTAATCCACCTAATTAATTTCAACCAAGATTAAACTGGATGGTTGATTTATTCACTAACCTAAACAACCTTATTTAACTCATTTTAACCATGATTATACAGTATGATCAAACTTAGGAAATCTATTTTTATGTGGCATTTAAATAAGCTACACACTTTATTTGAAAATATTTCTAAAGTAACTTTGTTGCATTTTTGTTTTTTAGTGGCTTTTAGACTTGTTCACTTCCATACATATTTTCTTTTTTATGGTTTTTTCATTCTTTTTTTTTCCCTTTTTATTCTATTTTTCTTTTCTCATATACATTTGTTATCCCATTTTCATCATCGTTTTTTTGTAAAACATTTGTAGAGTACAATATTATTTACAATTTCTATCAATTGAAAGATAATAGACAATCATCATTTTATCCTATGAATTATAGGACCCTAACACCCCCTCTCTCTATCTCTCTCTTCTTCCCTCTCTTCACCGCCCATCTATATATCTATCTCCCTCTACCTCTCCTTTGTCTCTCTATAACACCCCCAAAGCATACACCCTCTTTCTCCATATCTATCTATCTCTGCCTCCCTCTTACACTCCCTCTCCCTCTCTCCCCCTTCTATTTCTCTTCCCTCCAACTCTCCTCTTTCCCTCTCTCTCTTTTCCTTATCACTCCCTCTCTCTCTATCTCCACATTTCTCTCTTTATTTATTTCTTCTTACCTACCTCTCTCCCCCCTACAAATCCCTCTCTCTCTCCCTCCATCTCTTCTCTTGGTCATGTCCTCTCTCTCTTCCTTCCTCTTTGTCCCTTTCTCTCCCACCTCACTCTATCTGCCCCCCCACCCTGCTCTCTCATTTCTCCCTCCAACTATGTCACTATCTCCCTCCCTCTTTTGTCTCTCCTTCTCCACCCCTTCCTTCCATCTCTATTTTCTTGTCTCTCTATCTCACCCCAAAAATACACAATCTCTCTCTATCTCTCCCCTGTTACTCCCTCTCTCTCTCTCCCCACTTTTCTCTCTCTATGTCTTTATTTTTCTCACTCTCTATCCCACTCCAACTCCATCTATATGTCCCTCCCTCTCTCCTCCTATCTTTCAAGTCCTCCCTTTGGTCCTTCCCCTCTCTCTCTCTCTCTCTTTCTCTCTCTCTCCCCTAACCTTGTCATATCTCTCCTCCCCCGCCCCCCCTCTCCTTCTATCTTGCCTCAACCTTGTTACTATGCTTCCCCTTCCATCTTTGTGTCTCCCACTCTTCTTCTCTTACCCTTCTTCCCTCTTCATACCTCTCTTTCTCTCTTCTTCATCCTTCTTGCCTCTCCTTATTGTAATCTCATCCTTCCTTGTCACTCCTATCTTCACCTCTAATCACTCTAAGGTTTTGTTGTTCCCTCCACATATATCTTAGAGTCATATATATATAGTATTTAATATATAATTATAATATTAAAAATTTATATTATATTAAATTTAATATTCGCATTAATCCAAGTTATTAAATTTAATTAATATTATACTTATAAGTTATTCTATTCTATTATAATATATTTAGATTTAATAATGTTTTTTACCAATGGCCGATAACGAAAATTATAATAAAACTACACTAAATATATTACATTTACAATTTTAATGAGGAAATATTGATATCTTTAAAGATTTTAATACATCCCTAGGATATAACTTTTCCTTTTAAAGATTCATTTTACAAATTTTTAGTTTAAAGAAATATTAAAAGATTTTGGAGCAAGATTTTTTATTCTTTGTGTTGAATTAACCTTTTTCCTCTGATTTAAGAATTGACATTGGCTTTACTAAAGAGTAAAAATGTTTAAAATTTCACTCAATTTGGAATTTTAATGTGGTAAATTTTTTTGTTAAAGGTAAATTCATGATCCATTCAAATTCATGGATATGATAAAGGAACTATTAAAAGCATGAGATAATTTACTATCTATTCAAATACATAGTTATATTTTAATAATTATCTTAGTCCATTAATAATATTACAAAGTTATATATAATTTAAGATTGGCTGACATTAGTGAAAATTATTATTTTTTTAGGATGTGACATACTTACACATCGGAGTCATAGAATGCACCTCTCGGCACAATCAAAGCATTATAACTCATCATGTCACTAGTGATGATTTAAAGGGGAATATAATGGCCATTAAACCCAACCATCCAAGATAACCCAAAATGACTACTAAGTTATAACTTTATTTTAATTTATTTATTACAAAACAAATTAATATATGAGTTAAACATAAATACACTTAAAAAACATGTAACAAATTTCTTAACCATAAATATTCACTCCCACTTTACCATAGATATTTTTAACTATAAATACTTTATTACAATACCATGGCTTATCAATATCACATGTCTGAAAAATCCATAACTTATTTCATATGATTCTTGTTCATATGACAATTTTATTAATCAAACAATTTAATTAAAAGGGTAGAATGAGCACAACAACTTTTAAATATCAACTTTTGATTAGTGATTATTACTTAGAATATTCTAAAATATTTTGTGTATGTTAAATCTCTACCATCCACATAATATTTTTTTGATAATTAAATTAAAGTTTTGGAAACCCTATTTCAAAATAGACATATCAATCGATATAACTACACATAGAGTATACATAATATAAAAAAATTCAAAAAATAAAACTTGATTGTAGATTTATGAATAACGATGAGATCTTAAAGCCTTAAGGGTTAGATAATTTGGTTTGATTCTTGTCATTAAAAGCACCTTGCTAATGGGAGGTCACGGTGTCAATTCTTCTCAACACTCTTGCGGTTAGCCTATGCTAATGTGATGGTGAGAAGTGATCGCTTCAGATAGATCTTCATGGATAGTTATCATGGACATAGAAGCCACTAATCTTCATTTTTCTTGAACCACATTGAAGAAAGTAACGATAGGATCATTATCCTTTAAATAAAGTGAGTTTAAGAAATTAATTGTAAAAGTATATTTGGTGACATTATATGTATTTACTGTAAATTTCACTTCCAACTCAATTGTGAGGCTATTATGACAAAGTTTTTCTTCTTTTAAATGATTAGATTTTTTTACTTTATTGTCATGAGGTTGATTATCACCGCTACCATTATAACCTCTAGGTTCCTACATACTCCCTTTTTGTGGACATGGGTAAATTGCAAGAATTTGAACCTCGAAACTCTTGATACATAACACTTCATTATCAATTTAATTTCATTTTCTATGAACCACATTTAAGAAAGTAACAATAGGATCCTTATCTCTTAAATAAAGTGAGTTCAAGAAATTAATTATATAAGTATATTTAGTGACGCTATATGTATTTAGTGTAAATTTCACTTCCAACTCAATTGGGAGGCCATCATGACAAAGTTTTCTTGTTTTAAATGATTAGAGTTTTTTGCTTTCCTGACATGATGTTGATTATGACTGCTACTACTATAACCTCTAGGTTCCTACATACTTCTTTTTGTGGACATGGGTAAATCGAGGGAATTTGAACCTTGAAACTCTTGATACATAACACTTTATCAATTGAATTGTCCTATTGGTACATAACACTTCATTATCAATTTAAATGTCCCAAAAAACTGTCATAACAAATATTATAATCTTAAATCCAATTATTTTTATGATGTAATTTATTAATTTGTTTCAATTATATTAAGTATTTTATCCAACCTTCAATTAGTCATGGCAAACTCTTCCACCCCATACACAACACAAAGGGAAATATTTCCTTTCTTTACTTTTACAATCACATATAAATT
>APFE030316323.1:170510-205346 GCA_000404065.3 Pinus taeda | reverse complement strand
TTAAAAACAACTATTAAAAAATAACATTTAAAAATAATCATTACTGAAAAATTCAATTCTTTAATTATAAGTATGATCAGAGTGTTATTTAAGGTTTCTAAAATGTAAACCAATTGATTTATATGGAAATAATATTAATTTCGTGTACTCTTTATAATTGCAAGTATAAACCATACCAATCCATTTACATCGAGTTAATTCATCATGAAAACTCACTTCAAGTTCAAATCTTAGACTATTATTGATGATCAAACTCATCGCCCACTCAGAGTACAAGACATACCTCTATTTCTTATTTAGGGTAGAGACTTATATTCTATTCTAATATCACGAAGTTTCTAGGAGCAAAATGTCCAGATAAGATATTAATAACATTTTCAAAATATTACAAGCCGTCAAAAACATGTTCTTCACTCTTCAAACCATGTTATGCTAGGCGGTCATTTAAAAAATTTCAACATATTTAACGACTAAAATGGCTTCTGACGGGCAAAATGCCCGTCAAATTCCAACCCTGCTATCAAGGACCTTTTACAAGGATCAGTTTTGTACAATGCTATCAAGGACCCTTTAAAAACAATCAACTGATTCTTGTACAGATCGGTCTTGTACAATGCTATCAAGGACCCTTTGAAAACAACCATTTTTTTAAAGTAATGTTTATCACTGAAGAAGCCTAGTTTCTGACCAAATTTCTAATATTCAAGCCTATGGCCTTGCTATTGCTATGCAATTCATGGTAATGTTATATTCATCATTTTACTTAAATTTCTAACATTACCATGAAATGACTCGGGGTGTTTGAGAGTAGTTCCAAACTCATTGAGTGGAGAAAGTAGAATTTTAGATCCCACTCAAAATATAGGAGACTAAACAGTTTTTCAGGATTTCAGGATTTGGGGATTGCAATGTTTCGATTGGATTTTGTCATTTACGAGGGTATGGAACTAGCATATAATCAAGAGCACCAATCCCTCTATGTATCTTGATGTTAGTGGCATTGATTGTTGAACTCCTCTATCATGATCCTACTAAAAATGTACCCATCACTCAAACAAAATCTTGAATTGACATTCTAAGCATTTTCTATCTTATTTTAATGCTTAGAGGGTGATATTGATGACGAAAATTCCAATATAAGCAAAGATTTTGATGATATGTATGTATTGGTTGTAGCATGATTTTTTTTTGGATGTTAGAGGCCATCTAGGGCCTTTTTGTTGATGTATTTTCGGTTCAGAGATGGATTGCACTCAGTGTTATTTTGGTTATTTGCACTCTTACAAGCTATATACATGAGAACATTTGTTTATTTGTGTATAAATGGTTTGGATTCATATGGATGCGCATTAATACATAAATTTTTGTATGTTTGTTTAAATTTGAATATTAAATGTGTTTTTGGTTAACCGTTTTTTTGGTCTAGTTTTTTTTTTACTAGTTTTGGTCCAGTTCCAATCGATTCCTAGTCCAAGCAGCCTACTGGTTTGATGACTGGTCCAATTTTGATAACATTTATTTGTAATGCATATGGCTTATTTCTTTCAAATGTTTCATTTCCCTATCACATTAATTAATAGTTAGAACAAAGCTAAATATGATCTTCAACGATGCAGGAGATAAGTATTACTTGCCATTGGAAGGAACGAATGCTTCTTCCTTGAAGCATGGTTGGAGTCATCACTTTATGTTTCTTGTGTCACTTTGAAGATGTAATTTTTGGAGACAATAAGATTGTCTATTTAGTTTTGTGCAAGTGAGTGACACCTTCAATAATATCTTAGACATATGAAGAAGGTATGGGTTATTGCGTGTTTCTTTTGATAAGTAAACATAACTTACCATGAGAATGAATAAATGTTTTGTCCTTGAATTATGGTTGAAGTTATCACTTGATATTTCTTATATCACTTTGAAGATGTAATTTGCAGTGGCAATATGTGGGACATCCAAAATAATTTTTTGTTACATGAAGAAAGTATAGGCTTTATTTTCTCATCAAGAAAACATCATAAATGTTGTCATGTTGATGCCATTTTTTGGAAGCCATTAAATCTTTTGTTGATTTATGTTGTTTAATGAATGAATGTTGGTTGTATGTGAGAATGCAATTGTTAGTTTCAAGAGGAAGAAATAGGGGATTAATGTGAAACAAAATCCCAAATTACGAATATGTGAGAGTATTTTTGACTTAAAATGATGGAAATCACACTTTGCTGGTTCCCAAGGTGTTTTAAATACAAAAATGAGGTTAATTACTATTTTAGGATTTTAAAGTATCTTTCACCCAATTGTTTGTATGATAACACTACTTTACCTTCGTAAATATATCCATCATAAAAAAACTTATTTCAGCATTAGAATAATATAAACTTTACGATAAATTTGCATCATTGATTGAATACATTAGAGATGTTGTTTTATGAAGTTTTCTTCTTCAGAAATTAAATTTACATTGTTAAGTTATGGGTATCCATGGATATTTTTTGAAGGCATGAGAGCCTTTTGGTTTGCAATTAGGCTTCCATCTTTCTTGTTTCTAGTAGAATGCCATGTTGACAAGAAATTAAAATAATGTTATGCAAAAATTCTTGAAATAATGATATAGTAGAAAAGATAGACATAAAATTTGGAGGCACAATGCAACAAAATGTATCATTTGGTTATTAATTGGTAAGGAGTTTGCGATCAACAACTTCTTTGAAAGGATGTCGATTGGGTCATCTCCAGATGAGGGAAATGAAGAAGAGTTTGTTCAACAAGCCCTTGGAAATGTGGAAATGGAATCTTGGCTCAAGAGATTCTATGGAGGAACATATTGAAGCTAACAATGAACATGCTTTCACTAACATTTTCTTATGATTTGCAAAGTAATTTTAATTTTAGGCTTGTTTAATAGGATATATACAAAGTCAACACTTTTGGTATTCCTTTGTGAGGTAAAATCAAATGTTTTTAATTGGATTGTCTATTCTTAATAGTGACAATAGGATTGTCTATTCTTTTTTGCGCAAATGTGTGACATCCAAAACAATAATAGTCATTTGAAGAAAGTATAGGCTTTCTTTTCTCATCAAGAAGTCATCATAAATATTGTCATGATTGATGTCATCGACTCTCTATGGTTTTTGGAAGCCTTGGAATATTTTGCTGATTTATGTTCTTTAATGAATGAATGTTGGCTATATGTGAGAAGGCAATTTTTGGTTTCAAGAGGGAGAAATGGAGGACTAATGTGGAACAAAATCCCAAATTACGAATATGTGAGAGTATCTTTGACTTAAAATTATGGAAATCGCACCTTGTTGGTTCCCAAGGTGTTTTAAACACAAAAAATGAGGTTAATTACTTTTTTAGCATTTTAAAGCATCTTTCACACAAATGTTTGTATGATAACACTACTTTACCTTCTTAAATATATCCATCATAAAAAAAACTTATTTTAACATTATAATACTATAAACTTTATGATGAATTTGCATCTTTGATTGAATACATTAGAGATGTTGTTTTATGAAGTTTTCTTATTCAAAAACTAAATTTGCATTGTTAAGTTATGGGTATACATGGAATTTTTTGAAGGCATGAGAGACTTTTGGTTGGCTTGGCAACCATTTCACGTCCTTTATTCTTGGGTTTCTGTCAATTGGTAATGTCTAGGGCGTGGGATATAATTTGTGTAAATAATGGTGTCTGTTGTCACGTGAATTGCTCAGTGTGGGTTGAAGGGCTCCTATGGGTTGGTTTTCTTGGGCGTTTGAGAGTCTTTTGTGTCAAGGATCTTATGTTTTGTGTGAATATGAGTATTTGTTTAATGGTGTTGGAGAATGGACCCTCTGTAGAGGCCACTACGACCTTTGTCCAACACTTTGGTGCTTCTATTGAGTCTAAGGTCTGTGTCATGAGCATTGGGGATGATATAGTGGGTTGGAGCTTTGGTTCTGGGATGTATGTTTTTGGTCTTTCCTCTTGTTTTTCGCAGGCATAGGTATACATAGTAGGTACTCCAGGTGCGCCCTCCCAGTCTCTGTCATGCCGTCACATCAAAGAATTCATTGTAGGTAGGGAGAGGGAGCAATGGTCCAAGAGGGTAGAGATGAGTGAGGCTTTTCTCTCATGACTCGGTTGCCACTTACTTCAATGCAATTTTGCTAGAAACAAGGAACGGAATTCACAAAGACTCAAGCTGGTGTGGAGAGACAATCCCACTTAGATTTAGAAATCTTAGAGGATATGTCGACTTGGCTTCTTAATATTGGGCACACAAGGGGCAGGAAGAAGCAATATCAGAGCTCAGTGGCCCTGCACTAGCAAATGAAGACATTGTTGAGTTTGTTCCTAAAAGACAAGCAGGTGGAGCGATCTTGGAGGACAAAAAAAGAATGCTTATGAATCAATGCATATGCTTGGACAAGATTGATTCTTGCCTTGCCCATGTGGAGGGGCACATTGCAAATGTGAATTTGATAGTGGGAATTTGCTAGATCCTCTAGATTTGAGCGCGAGGGTACCAACAACAATATCTTCTTCAGATAATGGTTAGTGTTCCTAGTGGCTGGATTTGTAGTTATATGTTCTTTTTGTTTTGGTTTTTCCTAGTCAAAAGGACTTTCGACTTTATGATGTACTTAGTTTTTATTACTCTATTGTGTTGGTCATGGTGTAGTGTTCAATCTTATGAATTTGTGGCCATGGTGTGGTGTTTAGTCTTGTGAATTTTGTATCCAGGGCTGTATGGAAATATGTAAGCCAACTAATGGTAATAGTTTGAGGAGGATTAAAATCCTCAGGGCACATTTTGGAAAAACTATCTAATCCTGATTTTTTGACATTACAAAGCATTAATTTACAAAAAAAAAATTGCAAGTTGTAAGTTGTTTTTTTTTTTTTTTTCAATAAGAAAAAAACCAACATATTTTCTATTAGTAAAACGATGTTTATAGATACAATATATGCCATGTTCTTATCCATTCCTCTTGATAGCTAATACAATTTAAATCTATGATCAACATAGCATTGTATGTCCTGTAACCATATATCTGAGATATACATATTATCCATTTTGTGACTATGTACATCTAGTCGTAACCTATAAAAATTTAAAATTGTAGCAAAAATTAGTCTATCAGGTAGCCATATATAGATGCCTTACATCATATAAGCACATTAAGTTGGTTTTCTTTATATATTTTGTTAGTAATAAGAATGTAATTGTAACAACATTTTCAGTAAAAATCACATAAAATTAAATTTCGTCGACGTGTTTCGAACCAACCAGTGTGGTTCATCTTCAGGACAAGATGAGGAATTAGATCTTCTAGGGTTCATCTTTCTAATATTCAAGGGACCTCAGATAAAATCACGAGGATCTTGAAAAAACATAATATTCCTTCTTCTTTTAGACCCCTTCGCACTATTCGAAAGTCTCTTCATTCAGCCAAGGACCCTATTAATGCTAAGGATGGGAAGGGTGTTTATATGATTCCTTGTTCATGTGGGACTTCTTATATTGGTGAGACTGGTCGGTCAATAAATCAAAGGATTTGTGAGCACACTGCAAACATAAAGCATGGAAGGTCTTGCTCCTCCGCATTGGCTGAACATGCGGAAAAAACCAATCATCACATTTGCATAGAAAAGACAAAGGTCATCGCTAGGATTGACCACTTTCATCATCGAAAATTTAGAGAGGCCTTAGAGATCGAACAAAGGCTCGTCAATTTGAACAGAGACGATGGTTGGAGCATTAGCAAGCGTTGGATCCCTACTCTTTCTTCCTAGATTTTTCTTGTTTTCCCAGTTATCTTCCTAATTTTCTTTTTTATAAAGTTAAAATTAGTTAATTAATTAATTAAATTATTATTATTATCTCAAAATTCTTATTGAAAATGATATTTTTTTTTGCTAAATCAAGAGACTATCCTTCTATTTCATTATCCAAAAAATAAAGTTACAACATTTACAAAAAGCAATTACGCTTCAAGGACATAGGAAAACCAGTCATTCTAATCTGGAATGACCTTCCCCTCAACAAGAACAAAGCTAACCTTACAACCAACCTTGATCATTGATTGCTATAGCGAAATCGGACGGCACAGAACAATATTGCAACGCCTAGCTGACCGAAAGATAAGGCACGATGAAAGGTGGTATTTCTGACCACCCCTTGCCACGCGTCAGGAGCCCAGTGGAATTGCTCCCACAATCCCGATACCATTTACCACTCCAAAGCCCAACGATCACCCGGAAACCACTATGTGTCTGGTTTTCTCCTCCGTATGCGAAATGTAAGAAAATAGTTGCCACCCGAAAGAACCAACCACCCTGCTCGCGCAAGTTCACATCAGAACTGGTTTCCGAGACTGTTGCAGACTGAGAAAAGTCCTTAGTGCTACGAATCAAAGAAATAAGGAGATAGGGCAACTCACACCCCAGTATAAAGTAACCGGTTTGAGCTTGCCCTTCATCCAGGAACCAACTGAAGTACTGAGAATGAACGTGCTTAGAAACCTTCATTCCATACAATTTACTCTGGCCCAGTATTTAAAAATCTCTTTGTCCTCTGCCGCTTGTTCATTGCAGAGAGCTTTAAATCTGCTCTGAGGTGTCTCCAACCACTTCAGCTCAGTTTTGCACTATGAATTTATCACACCTTGATTGGCCAGAGTATCCGCTAGTTTATTGGCTTTTCTTCAAACATGGTTAAAACTAACAGTTCGAAGACTCAGAAGATGATTTTGAATTCTCTGATACACCTGAATTAGTCTCCAGTGTTTCGAGACCTTCTCTGGCGTTGTTCCACAACTAATTCTCTTGACTGCATTGATAGAGATCTTTGAATCTGCTTCAGCAATGACATTGGAGCTATGAATCAGTTTCAGAAGCTCTAAACAATGTTCCAAAGCCATTAATTTATCCATATTGTTGGAGGCTAACCCTAAATGGCAGTGGAAAACAAAGATGATGTTTCCTTCTTCATCTCTTAATACACCTCCATAACCAGTTGTTCCAGGGTTGCCTTTTGAGGCACCATCAATATTGCATTTTAGATAACCTTTCGGTGGAGGATGCCAGAAATTCTTCTCTGTATCCATATCTTTTGCCTTTCTACATTGTCCATGGGGAATGAGCTCATGCAAACCCAGTTGCATGAGAGTTATCAACTCATATTTAGTAGGAGGATTCTTGGGATAATTGTGAATAGTGGTGCTAATTGTCTCCTTAATTTGCTTCAGGATCAGGTCCAACAGGTGAAGAGGGATAGTTTGTTCACCCTTGAAAATTCTTTTATTCCTTTCTTTCCAAACATTCCAGATAATGAAGCTTGGCGTGAAGGCCCAGGCCAAATTAAGGAGCTCATTTTATGAAAAGTTCCTTCTCCACTTGTTTAGGGTGTTAATAATGCTTTCTTTATCTCCGTCTGTCTGTTGGAAAATTGTGGCAAAGGAATCCCACAACCAGGTGGTGAATGTGCAGCTGTTGAGAATGTGTTCCATTGTTTCCTCTTGGGCTTCACATAGCTGACATCTAGAGGGCCCAATAACTCCCCTTTTTCTAATATTGTCCCAAGTTAAGATTTTCTTGTGATGGACTAACCACATAAATAGCTTGATCTTCATCCACCCTTGATGGCTCCAAAGTTGTTGCCAGGATTTGTCCGGAATGCAGGAATCAAGTTTCAGGATTATCCTCTTTGCTTCCCTAAGATTAAAGGTGCCTTCTTTATTGAGGCCCCATCTTAACTGATCCTGTCCCTCTGATACCAAGATTCTCCTTTGTTTTAAAATACCCATAAGTGCCTCTATTTTTATTTTTATAGGACTCTCATCTCTGCAGTCTATGGTTCTCCAGTTTCTCCATTTTCTAGTGTCATGAGGAAGATTCCAAAAATATTTAACTTTGATTAATCCTTGGGAGTCAGTTTCTTGCTTGAGGCTAATAAAATCCTCTTTTAACAACATTGGTTGTTGCCATTTATCTTCCCAGAAGAGAGCTAGATCTCCTTCTCTAATCTCCCAGAAATTGTTGTTTTGAAGTAGGCTTCTGTTTTCCCAGGCTTCATTCTAGATGTAGGAGCCTTTTATGTTCCCCGACATTCTTATAAGATCCTGTTTTTGCCAGGAGCTTGCATATTTTTCTTTCCAAGTCATGGCCCATTGAGCTTCAGGTTCTTTAACCCATCTCCACCAGAGCTTGGCTCCCAAAACTTTACTTAGAATCTCCTGATCATCTAATCCTAGGCCCCCGTGACTCTTAGGTTTGCAGATTTTTTCCCAAGAAACCAGAGCCCATTTCTTCCTTGTTTCCTCTTTTCCCCAAAGGAAATCTCTTTAGATATTGCTAAATTGCTGTAACACTCCTTTCGGGGCTGGGCGGGCTGATAAAAAGAACACAGGGATAGATTGGAGAACGACCTTGACTAGAATCAACTTGCCAACAAGGTTCAACGACCTGATAGTCCATTTTTTAACTTTGTCTTGCATCTTGTTGAGCACCGGTTCCCAAATACTTTTTTGCAACAGTCTAGCTGTGAGGGGAATTCCTAAATATTTTGAAGGTAGGGAATCCCTTTGGAAGCCCAGAATTTTGGAGATATTTCTCTGAATGGCAATGTTAGTATTAAAGAAAAATATTTTAGTTTTGGAGAGATTGACTTCCATACATGACGCGAAGGCAAAGTCAATTAGAATTCTTTTGTAAGCCAAGGTTTCTTTGACTGTAGGAATTCCTTGCAGCATAGTGTCATCCACAAATGTGAGTCATTGCCTGACCATTCTCTGTTAACTGAAGGCCCTTAATTATTCCCACAACTTTGGCCTCTTTAATGGACCTACCCAGTCCTTCCATCATGATGATGAAGAGAAAGGGAGAGAGAGGGTCTCCCTGCCTTAGGCCTCTAGAAGGAGTGAAGAACCCTGAGGGCGAACCATTCACTAAAATCGAAAAGCTGGAAGAAGTAACCAGAGCCATAACCCATCTGATCCAGTTGTGATCAAACCCAAAAGCAGAAACGATCTAGTTCACCTTGTCATACGCTTTGGCAATGTCTAATTGCATGATCATACTAGCCTGTTTCTTGCTGGTTAGCGTGTGAACTACTTCATGAGCTTGAATAATGTTGTTTAGGGTCTGTCTACCTTCCACATAACCAGATTGTTCTCTTGAAATTAAAGAAGGAAGTAAAGGTTTGAGTCTACTAGCCAGAACCTTGGATATGATTTTGTATACCACAGTGCATAAAGCAATGGCTCTGAACTTATCAGCAGTTAGGGCTGAATACTGTTTGGGAATCAGGGAGATGAAGGAGGTGTTGAGGGCCTTCAGAGTAGTCCTGTTTCTTCTGGAGTCCTCCACCACATTCAGAATATCCTGTTTGACAATGTTCCAACATGCCTTAAAAAAGTCTACATTGAAACCATCTAGTCCTGGAGCTTTGCTATTCTGCATGTCTTTAATAACTTCATTGACCTCATCTTCAGTTACTGGTTTATTCAGGTTAAAATTGTCCTCTCTAGACACCAGCTTAGGGATGTTTTTTGTAATTTCCTTGATGCATTGCTCTCTGTTTAGATTATTTTCCTCGGTGATGCCTCTGAAATACTGCACCAACACTATTTCAATACCCTTATGAGAGGTCTGAAGCTCTCCATTTTCATTCAATATCAAAGAGATTCTATTGTGGGCTCTATTGGCCATGGTGGATCTATGGAAAAATATGGTATTACGTTCACCTTCTTTGAGCCACTAAACTCAAGACTTTTGTTTCCAAAAGATTTCCTCTTGTTTGCATAATATCTCCCATTCATGATGGTATTTATTAGCTTGCTCACTTTTGACTTTATCAAAACCATTTGTGATCAGTGCTTGATTGAGTTCTTGAAGTTTGATTTCCACTGATTTTTTATCCACAAAAATGTTTCCAAACTCCTTGTTCCATTCTTTGAGCATGAGTTTTATGTGCTTGAGTCTTTTATGGAGGAACATTATAGTGCCCTGTATCTGCAAATCTTCGGACCACCATTTTTCTATATTGCTAATGAAATTTGGGTGGGTGAGCCAAATATTCTCAAATCTGAAGGGTCTATTCCTGGGAAAATCAATCCCCTTGATTTCTAATTGAACTGAATAGTGATCCGAGCCACCAAAGGGGAGAAAACTAGCAGTAATTTCTCTGTTTGTGAGCATAAGCTCCTCTGATAACAAAAACCTGTCTAATTTGGAGGCGACCTGTGCCTCCCCTCCTCTTTTATTGTTCCATGTGAAATGACCATTGTGCGTTTCAGAGTCCTAGTTTCACATCATCTGTGAAGGTTTGGAATGCTATTGAATCTTTACTTAGGAGTCTAGTACCACCTTTTTTTTTTTTCCGAAAGAGATTTAATAATGTTAAAATATCCTCCCATGACCCAAGGAATTTCTTCATGTCTACTTCTAATATCAACCAGGGATTCAAGAAACCTGAGTTTCTCATCTATTCTTTGAGGCCCATAAACGTTAGTGACCAGGAAGGTATCCGACACCCCAACTGGTTGAAAATTTATTGATAAGTAATTTCTAGATGCCTCCGCATCTATTATGCTGACTTTTAGTGGGTCCCATAGAGTTAGGATGCCCCCTGCTGTGTTCTCTACTTTAACTTCTAGAAACTCAAATTTTTTAAGCCATTTATTGTGGATCTGTTTTAATTTCTGAATAGAGCATTTTGTTTCCTGAATGAAGATAATGTCTGGCATTGCTAGTTTCATTCTGTTACTTAACATTCTTTGTTTTCTTTTACTACCTAGACCTCTGATGTTCCAAGATATGAACTTCATAATTAAAGATTTGTAAAGGAGTAACTGGTTAGGTCTTTCATCTTACCCGAATCTATCATTAGCTTTCCACACTGCATTAGGAGCTTGTTTTGCTTTTTTATGCCCCTCTTCTTTCCTGGATTTCTAGTCGTTAATCCTGGAGTTGATTTTATAGTTGTCACAACTCGATGCTCTTGCTTGTGAATGTTTTTACCTTTATCCAACCCTCTTTCCTGAGCTTTCCATAAAAACAACTGTTGTATTCTGTTGCATTCTTCTTGAGGCAGAGAGTCTATTCCTCCGTTGGTTCCCTGCATCAAGAATCCTTCTAGATCTAGGTTCTCCTTATCAAGTATTTCTAGTAGTTCCTGATCTTCCAGACCTATTTCACTTTGGGTCATTTCCTGGTCCATCTCCATTTCTGTTTCAATCATCATTGGCTCTTTTGGATAACCAATATCTTGAGAATGTTTGTTGTTTTCTTCCTTCTCTTCTTCATTAAGACCTTCCTCCTGAGACTGGTTTTCTCTCGTGATTTCTTCATTCTCTTCCAGCACTTGAAACTTGTTCTGACTATTCTTCTGTGCCTCATTGTGTTGTTGCTTTGGCCCCTTTTTTCCCACTTTCCCTTTACTTGCCACTTTCTCAAAGCTTTCAGTCTCCTTCATTGTATTAGGTTTCCCTTTATTCTTTGTTTTACCAAGAGGGCAGTCTCTGAACAAATGTCCATGCTCATGGCATCTACGGCATTTGAATGGGATATGCTCGTAGTCCACTTCCTGCACCCATTATTCATCAAAAACTTCCAAGATTACTTCCTCTGGAAGAGCTCCTGATAGATCCATTTCCACACATATTCTTGCAAAGGAGGTATATTTTTCCCTTCTTGTGGCTTCAGAAGTTTTGATGAAACATCCTAATTTATTGCCAATGGCAGCTAGCGATTATGTTTTCCAATAATCCAGAGGTAGAGAATAGAGCCCTACCCAAACAGGGACTGAAGTGAAGGTTTCCCGCTCTGGAACAAAGTTCATCTTCCAAGGCCTCATATAGAGACCAGCTACTGCATAAAAATAAGGTCCTCCTTCAAATATTTTGTCTTTGTCTTCGATGTTTGAGAACACTACTGTGAAGAATCCCTTTGACCCAAGATGTAGGTCAATGCTTCCTTTGGGTTTCCAGTGATACTTGATCCACATATGTAGATCTTTTTCAGTGGGCCAGAGTCCCATGAATTTACAGCTAATGGCATAGGTTCCCATGTGTTCCCTGTGCGCCTGCAGAGCAAGATCATTTAATATTATTCTAGGAGTGATTTCTGCTTTCGGTTTGCAGGGTCCCTTTTGTTTTTTGTCTCTTGCACCCTGACTTTTGTCTTCTTCCTTCGTGTCCTTTGTGCTACTGTTTCCTTGATCTTGTTCCCATCAGTTTCCTTTTCCTTATCTTTGTTCCTGCCATACGCAAAACTTTTGATGTTGATGATCGGTGTTTTGCCTCTGCTAGCTGTCGCGTCTTTGTAGGAGGGAGTCGAGCTCCCTCCTCTTGCGCCCACCATTAGAAACAAATATCTGCACCATTCTGAAACCCTGTCTAATCGCTTTCGCTCCGTCCCCAATCCCCGCCCCAGGTATCTAATTTTTCCCGCACTTCATGACCGATGTTCTTGAAAATGATATTATAATATTTTAAAAACCTCAAAGTTAATTTTATTAGTTCCAAATATATAGATTGATTATTATAACCTGATTAAAGTTCTTTCTCTTATTTTGGTGAATTATATTTTAAATTTTAAATGTTTAAATGTATTAATCTTTTATTATTACGGTTTTTGTATCTAAATTCTTATTGATTTATTCGTTATATAATTTTAAATGCTAATATGTATATATAATATTAACTGAAAATTCGCTCCTTATATTTTCCTATCTCTATTCAAGAAATAATACTTAATAGTATTCAAATTTTTAATAAATTCTTTTTAATTCTGGGTCAAAGGCTTAATTTGTTATTTCAATTTTTTATTCAAACTAGCCGTTATTTCTAACAGCTAGTTAGTTTCTCCCTTCATCTATTTATTCCATTTCATAGATTTGATTCCTCATCTTGCCCTGAAGATGAACCACAGTGGTTGGTTCGCAACGCGTCGACGAGATTTTATTTTTATGTGATTTTTACCAAAAATGTTGTTACAATTAATATGGATCACAAAAGTCTAAATTCTACAAGAATGTAATTATCTATCAACGTTTCAAATCCCAACAGGGATCCATCATCATGAAAATTACTAAATGATGATATAAGAAGAGTTAGTGAGAGGCAACTCTTCTTGCTATCTTTATTCTGAAATTTTAGAGTAAAATGGTCTCATTCCATGTATCCCCTCCGTATAGGGATATAATTTTGGATTTCAGGAATTTGTGGTTCATTACTTTTAAGTTGAACCTCAGAGTATCCATAGTAATGATCATACTTGTCAACATTTCAAATCCCAACAAAGATCCATCATCAGGACAGTTACTGAATGATGATAGAAGAAGAGCTTAGTGAGAGAGCTCTTCTTCTATCATCATTCAATAATTTTTGATGATGGATCCCTGTTGGGATTTGAAATGTTGATAAATATGATCATTACTGTGGGTACTCCGAGATTCAACTTAAAAGAAATGAACCACAAATGCCTGAAATCCAAAATTATATCCCTGTACGGAGGGGATACATGGAATGAGACCATTTTACTCGAAAATTTCAGAATAAAGATAGCAAGAAGAGTTGCCTCTCACTAAGCTCTTCTTCTATCATCATTCAGTAATTGTTCTTATGATGGATCCCTGTTGGGATTTGAAACATTGATAAGTATGATCATTATTGTGGGTACTCCGAGATTCAACTTAAAAGAAATGAACCACAGATGCCTGAAATCCAAAATTATATCCCTGTGCGGAGGGGATACATGGAATGAGACCATTTTACTCGAAAATTTCAGAATAAAGATAGCAAGAAGAGTTTCCTTTCACTAAGCTCTTCTTCTATCATCATTCAGTAATTGTCCTGATGATGGATCCATGTTGGGATTTGAAACGTTCACAAGTATGATCATTATTGTGGGTACTATGAGATTCAACTTAAAAGAAATGAACCACAGATGCCTGAAATCCAAAATGTAATTATTGTTGAAAAGAAGAGGATGTTATAGTTTTAACATCCATGCAACCAACATCAAATATATGACCATGCGTGAAATAACAACTTTGAGCGAACATATTCACATATCTAATTTTTCATGTTTGTTTTTTAAGAACTACTTCCTATTCTGACATTTTAATATGTTGGATATATATATAGTTTTCTCTATGAACAATGTAAATAGATTTGCACATGGTTAATGTTATCTAATTCTTGTATGATGATTTTTTTATATATTGACGTTATAGTTTTCTTTTGTTGTATTGGTGTAATAGTTTTCTTTTAAATTAAATTAGAAAAATAATGAACTAGCGTTAATGCATCACTATTTTTTCTTTTATATATTATTATTATTATAATAATGGTGCAATAACTTAATTTCAAACATACTTAAATAATAAAATAATTAGAGCTAACTCAACTATTACAAAGTGGGATAGAGATGTAAACACATTTTTATAAAAAGTAATGACTTGCATAATTAACACCTATTCCATTTTAGAATGAAAATTTCCACAGTGTATGCAACCTTATTGATCGCTATTATGTGACTATATGGGTCCATTCTTGGTCATCTTCATGCAGCTCATGGGATGTCTCATTTCATCCGAAGTACTATTGGGGTTAAACAGGGTTGTCCACTGTCCCCTACCTTGTTTGGGATCTATATTGATGAGTTGAAGGCATTTCTACACGAGCATATCCAGAACACTGATGGTTGCCTTCTTCACCAGGTTATGATATCTATTCTATTCTTTGTTGATGATGTGGTCCTCCTCTCCTCATCCCAGAAGGGTTACAAAGGTAGTTGGATGCCTTAGCTCTGTTTTGTGATCATCGACAGTTGATGGTCAACCTGGGTAAAACCAAGGTTATGGTCTTCAATTGAGTGAAGAAAACCTTAGATCTTCACTTCCTATTCAGAGGGGAGGAGATTGAGATCACCAACACGTATACTTACTTGGGGGTGAAATTCTTAGGTCCTCGATTCAGTTTGCGACCAACGCTTCAGCCTCAAATCAACAAAGGATATGGATCCTTAGCCCTTCTCTTCCAGGACATCTTGTCCAAGATGAACTTCATGGACATCTTGATCCGTCCCACTGTTCTATATGACTCAGAGATTTGGGGACCACCTTTACTTGAGTTAGATTGGGCTTCAGCTAAGAGAGTCCATATTCTTTTTCTCTGCTGCATCATTAGATGCAGACTGACACTACCACAACACATCATCCTTGCAAAGTTTGGAGCTCAACCTTTTCTGCTTGAGACAATCTTCAGATTGGTTTCATTCTTGCATTGTGTCCAGGGCTTTGCAGACTCGATAAAGAGTAGGTACCGATATCCTTACTTGGCATATTGCTCTTCTGAGACTATTGCCCGTTCTACTCCCTCAGGTCGGGCCAAATGTTGGTTTATAGGATTTTAAGATCTCTTAGAGTGAGTGGGAATTCATTTGGATTGTCTACCTCCTTTCTAATATTCCTTAGATGATCATGGTCACCTTTTACCTACTAGACATGAGATAAACAAGATCATTAGGGAGGACAACTACAAGCAGTTCATCTAGGTCACCTGGGTCAATCCTCCAAGAGGGTTGCACCCAAAGATGGCCTTCTACACTGAGCACTTCTTGGTGTTGAGAGATAGGCTCATTGTTCAACCCCAGCATACGTTTCACCACTGGATGCATGCTCTTTGCATTCCTTTAGGCCAGTTCAGAGTAGGTTCTCATAGACTTCGGGTAGAGACAGACCACTAGGTGCATAGAGCAGACAAAAATTTCCAGGTATGTCATTTACAAGAAGTTGAGATCGAGGTGCACTTCACTCTTGGATGCCCTATCTACTACGAGATCAGAGGAAGGTTTTATTTCTTGTTTAGAGATTCTTGGACCCTCATTGAATTTTTCAGGTATCTCGATCAAAGATGTCTGACCCTATATATGTAGGAGGCTCTTAGGTTCCATGCACATATTATTCAGCCTCCCATTAGACCAGACCCCTCACAGAGGATCACAACATGTTTCAGGGTACTACCTTCAGACAGAGGTAACAAGAGACCAATTGATACCAGTACGTATCTAGACTCTAAATTAGTGAGGATCCGCGGGACCTCACCCCGCCACACGAGATCTCAGCAGCAAATCTGTTCCTAGGAGATGGACTAGGTCCTCCAGACCTCAGTAATGCGCAAACTCCCCAAGGAACAATTTAGTGGACAATCTGCAATTTCCAATGGCTCTTCATCAGGCCAAGAAACTTTGTTGAGTTTCTTCAATGTTCTTCATTCAACCTCGAATGTTAGGAAAGATGCGTTTAATCCTAAAACCTTTAGCTCCTGGATCTTCTTTGCTAGGGATAGATGTTTGTAACACCCTCCTCCCACATCTACCCAAGCAACCGGCCAGCCGGGGTAAACATGCGATGAGAGACCATTATGATAAGATTCAACCTCCTTGGTGACTTTAAGGAAATGGAATCGACAAAACATCACATACAATCATCCAACATCATCCAAATAACCTTCGAGAGACAAATCAACCACTTAGACTGCCTATCCCTGGGTCCCACTGTTGTTTGAGAGACTTAAGGGTAGGGTAACGTTCCCTAGACACTTCCCAGGCGAGTTAATTTCAGGAATAACGCTCCCCAGACACTACCCAGGTGCTTTATAATGCTTCCCAGACACTGCCTAGACGAGTTAGACTCAGCACTAATGTTATCATTTCGGGATTTGAACCACCTTTTTCGACCTAGAGCCCGGGACACTGTCCAGAATGGAATGATCACTTAGAATTAGTAAGGATGCAAGGAAATAATGATGCAAAAGCAATAATATGAACAAGATCATCACCAGGCCCCTACTAGCCATGATAGACATTTCGTCAAACATATCATCAACATGTAACCTATAGGTGTAAACAACAAAATTAAGTGTAGGGATCTCATACTTATCTGAGAATCGCTATGAACCATTGTTCCCTCGTGCCATTTGCTGAATTATCCTCCATTAACTCATAAACACATTATCCATTCATATACAAGTAAAAACATGCTAAGAGCCATACATAGCTGCTGTCATGAAATGTGCATATAACCAACATAATAGGAACAAAAATACAATAAATATATCAGCCATCAAATCCATAAATACATCAGTACCTTTACACATGAAATTCAAGGGAATGGATTTCTCATTAATGAATAAAATGAACCAACTGGAGATGGGACTACCATGCTCCACCCGATCGTAGAATGGTTGAGCCAAATCTCTCTTCAGCCATTCACCCCCGTTCCATATTCCAAGCATGAATGTGGGATCTCATAGAACACATCAATCAAAACTCATCTAGAGCTTCCAGAGGCCATCCACCTCAACCCATCAAATAGTGATTCCACCTCACGGTCAGACATCACCAAAAAACATCATCATATTGGTCTCCATCCAAGCCTTCCAGGACTTCCAGAGTGTTTTTCCAACCAAGGATTCCAAAACTAGTAACTCAACCCACAACTTATGCAGGGATTCCAGAGCGTTTTTCCAACCAAGGCTTCCTGAACTAGTAAGTCAACCCACAACTTATACAGGGCTTCCAAAGCGTTTGTCCAACCAAGGCTTCTAGGACTAGTAACTCAACCCACCAAGGGCTTCTAGAGCATTTTTCCAACCAGGTCTTCCAGGACTGGTAGCTCAACCCAAGCTGTTATGGGGCTTTCAGAGTGTTTGTTCAACCAGGGCTTCCAGGACTAGTAACTCAACCCAAGCCGTTACAGGGCTTCTAGAGCGTTTGTTAAACCAGGGATTCCAGGACTAATAACTCAACCCAAGCTAAAGAAACATGAGAACCAACCAAAACAAAGCAATGAAAGTAAACCCACAATCACCATGGCTATCCAGGAAATGGCAAGGCTAGGCAATCCTCCATGCCAATGATAGATCACAACCAAGAAACCATATGCACGTGCAATGCATGCCAAAACTATTGAAGAAACCATACATGCAACTCGATACTTGCAAGAAAATATGATGTAGTTGTTGATGTCGATGCCCTCTTGTGCTTTCCTGCTCTTCCTTTGCCTTCTTACTCCAAGAATCCAAGTATGCCACACCCTCCAAGAGTGCTCCAAGAAAACTCTAAGTAGCCAAGAGTATGAGATAGCTCCAAAATTGAAGCAACAAAAACTTACCAACTGATCCTCATAAGCCTTTTTATGAATGAGGCCTTTATTTTCTTCATTTTCCTCCTCACATGCAACCTGTGACCTTTCACCTTCTTTTTCTCCTAATTTACATTATTTTAATAAATAAATGTGCCAAAATTCATTTTAATGCCTTAGCCATTGCCTTTGCCAATTTCTTTAGCCATAAACAATCAAATGAACACCCCCTAGGATGTCTTGCCCAACATTTAGCTTGGAATTCATGTCCTAGTCATCCATCGTTATTATTTTTAACATTTATTACATGGAATCTTCACGAGGGCTGTTACAATGTTGATTTACTTCATGCATTGTATCTTTTTTAGGAGACCGTTTGGTTCTCCTACTTTGTATGGACATCATTGTACTCAACAATACATTTGACCTACTTTGTCATCATTAGCTAGACATAAACATAATTATCTTATCTTATCTAGCTTCCTCTATATATATAACAGTTGATAATTTTTTATATTTGATAAAAAATATATATTTTATACATAGATCTTTGTTCAATGAAAAATCCATAGTTATTAATAAATCTTCAAATACATAATTATGGAAAAATCTGCATCATCAACTATATATTTATGGTTACTTATTAATTTTTGTTTTTGTTTTAAATTTATAATTCTCTTTGAATTTTCTTATGGAACAAAAAAAAATATGAGGATTTATCACAGAGAAAAAAAAAAAAAAAAAAAAAATATATATTATATATATATATATATATATATTATATATTATATATATATATATATATATATATATATATATATATATATTTAAAAAGAACAAAAAAATTATTATAAAAAATATAAGAAGTAATATTAAGATAATTATATTTAGGTAAGGAGTTAATAACTTTTTCGATTTGTAACGACATAAAATTTCGTGTCAGACAAAGGGATGTCCCGTGCAATGCACCCTCAACTCAAATAAATACACACCAAGCTTTAAGGTTTCAAGGAGCTGCTCTACACCTACAAATTTCTCTCTCGCATGTTTTTGGGTCCTCCTCGCTCGCCTGACATGGGGGCCACTACCACGAGGAACGCAATGCTCTCCCTTTGCAACAATAACCTCTCCATTCATTGGCTCTCCTTCCGCACTTTGAACGCCACTGCAGACACACACATTATAACACTTTGTTGCACCAACAGACTTCAAGTCGCACTGGACACCTTCAATCACCTGCTCATCACCTACAATCTTTTGTTATGTAGCCTTGTTCGAAGGGATCAACATGAATCGGCATTGTCTGTAAACAGGTTGATGATTGAAGCTGACATCCTTCCAGACCTGATAACTTTGACAATTATCATTAATCGTCATTGTCAAACATGTAGATTGTATTATGCATTGCAAGTGTTTTTTTTTCAGAGGGGAAGTCCCCTTTGAAGAAACTTTATTATACATCAAGATACATTATATTACATCAAGATACATTCGAACATACGATGCACCAACCGACAACATCCCAACAATCCTTACAAATCGTTACGAAAGCGCAACCCGACATGTCATGCGTGTTTCGAACGCGGGTGGGGAGGGCAACAGTGCACCGTCCCAAGTGTTGATAATTTGTCATTGTGAAACATGTAGATTGGATTATGCATTTGAAGTGTTTGAGGGAATGGAAGCACATGGGCATGTTTCAAATTTTGGAAGCACAAAAGGCTTTGCAGGGATTTCAAAGTTGAGCATGCTATCAAGGGTTTTCAATCAAATGATGAGCAAACGACAAGTTCCTGATTTTTTTACCTATAATACCCTAATAGACGGGCTCTGCAAGACTGGGAAATCCCATTAGTTGTTATGCTGCAAAAGGGCCATGAGTCTACACAGAAATGGAATGGCTATGCAAAGAAATTAAACTCCAAGAAGTCAAGAAACTACTGTATCTAATGATAAAAGGGGGCGTAATCCGGGTGTTATTACATACAGCGTAAGAGGAAGCTCTTCTATGAAGTGTCCGCGAGAAATATATATCTTAATGTTGTCACATATATTAAGGTTATTGATATATAATAAGCAGAGAAATATATTCCCTAATGTTGTCACATGTAATAAGCTTATTGATGGTTTAGGTAAGGAAGGCAAGTTGGACGAGGCAGAAGTTTTTTTCTGAAATGTCTCAGAAAAATATAAACATATCTCCTGATGTTGTCACATACAATGTGCTTATTAATGGTTTATGTAAGGAAGGCAAGTTGGTCGAGGCAAGGAAGCTTGTCTCTGAAATGTCCGAGGAGAAACATACAATGGGCTTATTAATGGTTTATGTAAGGAAGGCAAGTTGGTCGAGGCAAGGAAGCTTGTCTCTGAAATGTCCGAGGAGAAACCTATAATGTGCTTATTAATGGTTTATGTGAGGAAGACAAGTTGGTCGAGGTAAGGAAGCTTATCTCTGAAATGTCCGAGAGAGAAAAATATGCCTTGATTTTGTCACATACCATGCACTTATTGACAGTTTATCTAAGAAAGGCAAGTTATAGTAGGCGAAGAAGCTTTTCTATAAAATGTCCAACAAAAACATATACCCTAACGTTGTTACATACAATGCACTTATGGATAGTTTACGTATGAAATACATTGAAAGGAGGTCACCAAAGTGCTCCATGATGTTATCGAGAAATCTAGTGTCCATGCAAAGCTGCTAGTCCCACTAAGCTAGGTAGCTATCTTAGAAACAAACAAACTAAAGTTACTTTCATTTTCCTTTATGAGAAGTAGATGGGAGAGAAGCAGAGTACCAACCTCAGTCTTTTGCTTAGTTCCTTGCTTGTTTCCTCTCCCCTCTGACAGATCTTTGTCGCTCCTTCCTTGCTTACCTCGCTTCAAAGAGCACCTATAAAGTCAAAGCAGCTTAATACCATCAAAGTACCGAGATCTACAGTCATAAATGATATAGGACCAGATATATATTGACCACACAAATGCATATATCATCAAACATACAAGAATGTGGAGGAAAAATCGAATAGCTTTATTGATAGAAAGAGTAGAAGAGAGGATTACAACCCATTGATTTGACCCAGCGTCATCCTCCTAGCATGAAAACCCTTCTTCACCTCATGAAATGCTTAGATCACCCAACACTATGATGTTCCACCAAGAAACCAACAACACTTCCTTACAAAATACATGATTCCGACCTCTGGATCTCTGGGATGAGGGATCCATATATAGATGTTTGCAGTGGGGTGAGTTAGCTTCTGTGATTTTGATTAGTGTCTCTCTGATAGTTCTTGGTTCCACTTGGATATTCATGATTTCTTACTCATCCCTGGGCGAATTCAGAGAGGCAAGTGTCACAGGAGAAGTTTCTGGAAGATTCCATAATCATCCACTTTGCAAATTGTCTCTGCCATTTGTCTACTCTCGCCCATCGCACCCTATAGAAGGGCTTTTCAGTATGCATCACACTTTTTGCATGTGGCAGGTGAGATGCATCGTACCCTTAGCACTGAGCAGTCTGTATGGTCCAGTTTTTGATCAGTTCTGAGCATTTTCCATGGAGAACTTCATGGGGATTGATGTAATCAGCTGACCTTTGTTCCTTTAGGGTGTGAAACAACACTTTTAGGGACTCAAAAGCCCTTGGTTTATGGACATATATGATTGGGGTTGCAGTGCCCAAATATGTCTATAACAGTTGCCCCCTAAAGAATGAGGTCGAAAATCTTTTGATGTCAGGTGAAATGCTTTATCATGAGGATCCGAGTTTTTTTGAACTGGAAGGCGACCTGTAATAAGATACAATACAATAAATTTCTTCATAATATTTTCATGATCTAGCTGAGGCGGGCATTCCCATGATCAACTCTATAAATTCATTTTCATGTGCATAGGACAAGCAACCGTCTGTGTGGCAGACTGATGATTCTGATAGAGCCATCATTCTTTGATTCGGATGATCATCTGTGCAGTAACGATGTCCATTTGATGTCTTTATTTCCTTGAATATATCGCAACCTGGATGGATGAAACTAGATCTGAGGTCTTCAAACTCGTTCAATCTTCGCCCGAAGTACAAGTCGATCCATGTGAAAAGATGTTCTGGAGTCGAACATGGAAAGATATCACCTGGTTACCAGCCAATGATGTAAGTTGTTAACAGGCGCGAGAGGAATCACTGATAATGATGATGACCTTCAAGGTACAACAGTAAAATTCATGTGGTGTGAAAAAGGGACTTGGCGTCGAACACCACGCAAAATCTTTCGGTCGAAGGCCATTGATGTAAACTTGTCGTTGGAAGTGAGAAACTTGCCATTGAGGCATGCAAGCTTCAAAGTATTGAAAGGGTTGTTCCTAGGTCGACCTCTTGGACAATGAGCTATTGTCGACAAGAAGTGACCCGTCGTAGGAGGGCCTTAATGAATCCCACATCTACGACACGGAACGGAGCAAATGATTTTGTGGAGGTGAAAACGATCTGATGATACAGGGTTCAGGGTGGCAGTCATGAAAGAATGAACCGTGAAGGTATTGCAATGGATGAGACGCAAGCTGGGTTGGTGAATTCTCTGAGCGACTTCTCTTGAACATATCAGCGACACTGAAATGGATTGGTAGCGTTAACTCCAAAAATGGATGGTATGGTGGACCAATGGTAATGTGACCGGTGAACGAAATAACCCAACCCGACTCAACCATGGTGATGGAGTGAAAGTGTCATGTTCAAGAGTGACTTGCTACCAATAAAGTTTCTTCAAGTTTTCTTCTCAATTTTTCCCCAGTCATTGTTGACTAGTACCTCTTTATTTTTATCAAGCTTGAGGAGGATACCATATGCTTGTTCTATAATTTTCCCTTCAGGCAAACCCGTCGCTATGTTTTAACGAGCCTAGCGACAGTGGAACTCGTTCTTGTCTGTATGGACAAGTTTGTCGCTATTGGTTTTAACGAGTTTAATGACGAAGATAACTCGGTCCTTTTTCAATTTTAGAGAGTCCGAAAAGGGATGGAAAGGAAACTCCAGTAATCCTTTTTCGTCATATAATCCCTTAAGTCCGAAAAAGTATAAAATAATATGAAATGGATAAATTTTCGATAGTTTTAACGAGCCGAACAAGACAAGCGGTCGATCTTTTTGTGTAATGATCCCTCAGGTCCAAAAATATTAAAATCTAGAGGAGGGATAGCACTTCCGATAACTTTAACAAGTTGGAGAGGCCAATTTCTCGACAATATTTTCATATTTTATGAGTCAGATGAAAAGAGCTTAAAGGAGACTCGTTTTTTGAGGAACGAGTGATATTTCGGGTAGCAGATAGTTCCAGGGAAGGTTTGGAATTTTCCAATCACGAAAATGTTAAGAGGATGGCTAGCAGAATCACTCGTCGTAGATGTTCCTCAAAAGGGTAAACAATCAAATGGAGGCGTATGATCGGCTAAAACAGAGTGGAGGTGATGGTAAGAACATGACCAAGGCTCAAAAGCTGATGATAATGCATTCACAATGGTTATTTACCGTAGGTTGGTTCATTTTTTAACGAGCTTAAACTCTGGTGGAACATATGCTCATTGCTTAGCTTTAATTTTTAACGAGCTTGAACTTTGCATAAAACTGCTCGTGCTAGTCGTATAATAAAGATGTCTCATCGATAGGTTCAATTTTTAGGGAGCTTGCACCATTCAAAACTTTGCTCTGCTGCCTCTCGCATGCAAGCTAGGAATGACCAACCACTGTCCTAGAGGTTAATTAACTACTAAGGTTAGGTAGGAAAATTCTTCCTTTACTTCATCAGTGCCATTTGGCCCCTGCAAAGGCGAACGGTCAATTCGACCACTCACCTAACTTAAGCAGTTGAAGTCAGCAGAACTATAGAGTTAGCGTTACACTGATTGCTTTTCACTTGCGTACAAAAGGTTTGCAGGCCCCCAGGTATAGCGAAGTAGAGTTTCCAAGTTACCATATCAAAGTTCTCGCATCTGCAAGATTACTCCATCCGCATCGCAGACAAAACACTTCCTTGGCGATGTCTATCGAAATAGACAAAGGTGAATGGTGCAGTCGCCTCCACTCACATAAATTTGACGAGGGAATGTTATTCCGGTCTAATCCCATTTTCCTAAATGGATGGGTGTGTCAGACTAGTCATATATCCTTCGCAGAAACCTACCCTATACCCAAAGTTTTCCTGCCGAGGCAGACCAGGGTGCATGCCCCCTGGGTTTCAGTCACAGTCACCGAATTACTCGCGCTCATCTGGTGGACGGACTGGAGATTGATGAGACATTCCTTGCATGAAAAGACCGATTAGAGACAGCATTTGACTATTAGTTATGTGTGAGCCGGGGATCGAAAGCTGGTCTATGAGCTGGACCATTCTACCTTCATGGGGAAAACACATCACTCGAAAGAACGAGGAGACAATGGCTCCCATGCTATAAATATAGTCACGCCCAAGGAGTAGATTATAATCTAAAGGCCCTTGGACTACCATTACGTTCAAATAAATGGTTTTCCCTCTCAAAGTTATAGGCAGATTTGGAAGGATCCTTAACGGTCGACTGCTTCCTTTGTCGAAGCCTGTCAGATTTCGCATCTCAGGCAGAAGTGATGGCGAACCAATCGCTTTCCAAGCAGTTGAGGAAAGGATACTCATAGAAACCCCTTCATCTATGATAGTACTGACCAAGACCATTCTGTAAGCTTGTACAATGATTCAGAATGGTACATTAGACGGTAGACGGGGTCTGCCTAGTAGGTTCCAGTCGAAGGAAACGACTAGGCTTCTCAGAGGTGCGACCGAATAAACGACCGGATACAACTCTGACGAACTTCCTTCCTGCGGTAAAGGAACGAGTAGATTGCCCCCACGTTCATCGGAGTCTGTGTTTACGAAAAGAATTTGAACTATGTCATTCTCATTCTCTTCGATGATTGTATCATCTGAAGATGGGCCTTCTGACGACAAAACTGGGTCGACTGCCGCCTCGACCTGTTGACTTTGGTCCAGTGTGGACTCAGAGGGTTTATCTTCATTGATAGATGTTTTGACCGACTAGAAAGGTGTGTCAGTCGGATTTTTAACTAGCGACGGACTCGGCAAGGGTTTCTTATACCCAGGAGGAAGCCATAGCAGTGAAGTAGGATGATTATCCAAGACTCTTTTAGCTTCGTCCAGGAAGAGACAACGTTGGACGGCATGATCGCCTTCACACAGTCTACAAGGAAATTTGTATTTTCCTTTCTGCCTGGAGACTTCATTTTCTCTAGTTGACGATGTACTTTCAACATGATCGTCAGAGTTTGAGGACACCAGATTGTGCAAGCGGGGAGACCAGTCCCTTAAGATCCGCGGGATGCAAGGACAATCTTGATGATAGTGGTCTCCTTTGCAAATGACACATGGAGATTTAGGTTTGGACGGTGCAATGTGTGGATTTTCGCTAGATGATGCATGGTCTCCCCTTTTTGCCTTTAGCTCCTTCTTCTTCTTCTCTTTCTCCTTCCCTTTCTTCTTCTTCTCAGTTACTTGGTTTTTAGCTTTATCAGCTTCACCAAGTGAAGAGGAAGAAGGGGAGGGAGAAACAAACGAAGCAGAAGGTTGGGGGGTAACTCTAGTATCATCTAGTTGTTGATTTGATTGTTTAGGAATCACAGTGGTTTGAACGACAGAGGTTGAGAAGAGCCATACTGGCAGGCCAATTGTCAGTCCTGGAAGGGACAATGTAGCCATATGAGGTGCACCAACATCTCCCTAAGAGGAGAAATGACTAGGATTTCTCCAAAGGGGAAATCCTTGATTAGTGGACTCCATTTTCTCAGCCTAAGACCAACGAGGGAACAGTGACGTTATTCTGATTAAAATAAATTTTATGATGCTTTGACACAACTTTATTTTTCAATTTTTAAGAGTCGAGAAAAAGCTAAAGATGACTCTAGTCGCCTTCAATTTTTAATGAGCCTGAAGTGATAAGTTCTCAGATGGACCTTTTCCTTTAAGCAGTCTGAAAAGGAATGAAAGAGACTACTCTGGAAATCTAGACAGAGGGATTACCAAACTAATTGCAAAACTGTAGAATACTTTTATGGTACGGTAGTAAATCTTCTCGAATGCTGTGTTCAGTGCATTGCGATCGATAGGGTGGTAGACACGACTTCCTAGGGATAAAGGATATAGCCTATTGTGGTCTCCCAATATATACTCGACGGTACGTGAGAGCACAAGTCTGTACTGGCACTTGTCGTCTCAAAGAGGAGGAATCACCCAACCTACGATGAAAGTTATAGTTACCAGGGTTTACGATGCTAGAATAAGTCTCTAGACTAGACTTCTAAATGTCGGCGTTAGGTTCCAAAGCGTTTTTATGTTCATTGAGTTTATTTTACAGTTGATCTTTCTTAAGAAGTTTGCCTTTAAGGTTCACCGTGTGAGGTAGATATACAATTCCTAAAATGCAATCTAAGATGATAAATAGTCGTTTAATCTTCTTTTTGCAATGAAAATCCTAGCTACTAAAGAAAGAGAAGCAAGATTATTTCAACATAGAGTAGAGAGCACACACTAGATGCACTGTCCTAAATCAAAACCAACAAGTAGTCTAAATGCAAATGCACATGCATATATTCGTTTTCCACTTTCTTAATGTGTGAATGAAAAAAATAATGCTAAGTATAGATTTGAATTATCTTTTCAAAGCGACAGTACTAACAATTTTTTCTTCAAAATACGAAAGGAAGACAATGATGACACTTTGATGACTTTGAATTGAAAATTGCTTTCGACACTTGAAAAATTATTAATTCAAATCAAATACAAGAGTAACAGTGTAATCGACCATCAAGAATAGTAGGATTCTTTTCTTTGGCTGAAAACGACACTTGTGACACTTCCAAATCAAAAGACGACAGTTCGATTAAGCTACTTCTTTGTAAAAGAGAACTGTAAATGGCGAACAATACATAAAAACATTCACAATTCTTTGTACAATGGAGGCTGAATAATGCAAAGGAAGGGAGTTTCCACAGTGGTATACTGATCATAGACAACAAAACTCCTGAATAAAGCTAAAGAGAGTGAAGAAAAAACCAAAATCTGGAGGCAGAATTAGTCTTATTTGATCATTGCACGTCTAACACAAGGAAATAGGGATGCATCTCACCTACTACACACAGGAGGTGCGATGCATCTAGATTTCCCAGAAGAGAAGGCGCGATGGTACAAGGATGAGACTTTAACTTGGTTTTTTGTCACAGTTTGTAACTTAGTTCAGGTATTTAGGCCAAGCTAATGATAGTCAGTAAATACAAATCATAGGGGTTGATCTCATGAGGTTACGCGAGCCACCACCAGGGAAATTAGGATGTTTGCAAATCGATTGTTCAGTTTATAAACAAAACCCAGAGATAGACTGAAGCAGCATTGATCTACTTTACAATTACATAGCAAAAGCAGTTCGAAGGCTAGCTGGCTTAACTTCAGGCTCCGTCTTTATTTTATAAAGCAAACAAATATAGGCAAGCAAACAACCTATTCGCTCCCCAGTGGAGTCGCCATTTTGTTATCGGGAAATCTAGTGTCCATGCAGAGCTGCTAGTCCCACTAAGACGGGTAGCTATCTTAGAAACAAACAAACTAAAGTTACTTTCGTTTTCCTTTATGAGAAGTAGATGGGAGAGAAGCAGAGTACCAACCTCAGTCTTTCGCTTGGTTCCTTGCTTGTTTCCTCTCCCCTCTGACAGATCTTTGCCACTCCTTCCTTGCTTACCCTGCTTCAAAGAGCACCTGTAAAGTCAAAGTAGCAGAATACCATCAAAGTACCGAGATCTATAATCATAAACAATATAGGATCAGATATATATTGACCACAAAAAAACATATATCATCAAACATACAAGAATGTGGAGGAAAAATCGAATAGCTTTATTGATAGAAAGAGTAGAAGAGAGGATTACAACCCATTGATCTGACCTAGCATCATCCTCCCAACATGAAAACCCTTCTTCACCTCATGAAAAGCTTAGATCACCCAACACTATGATGTTCCACCAAGAAACCAATAGCACTTCCTTGCAAAATGCAAGATTCCAGCCTCTGGATCTCTGGGATGAGGGATCCATATAAAGATATTTGCAGGGGGGTGAGTCAACTTCTGGGATTTTGATTAGTGTCCTCTCTCTGAAAGTTCTTGGTTCCACTTGGAGATTCATGATCTCTTACTCATCCCTGGGCGAATTCAGAGAGGCAAGTGTCACAGGAGAAGTTTCTGGAAGATTCCATGATCATCCACCTTGCAAATTGTCTCTGCCATTTGTCTACTCTTGCCCATCGCACCCCACAGAAGGGCTTTTCAGTATGCATCACACTTTTTGCATGTGGCAGGTGAGATGCATCACACCCTTAGCACTGAGCAGTCTGTATGGTCCAGTTTTGACCAGTTTTGAGCAGTTTTTCATGGAGAACTTCTGGGACATGATGTAATCAGTTGACCTTGCTCCTTCAGGGTATGAAACAACACTTTTAGGGACTTAGAAGCCCTTGGTTTATGGACATATGTGATTGGGGTTGCAGTGCCCAAATATGTCTGTAACAATCCCACATTAACCGAAGTCTAAGAACCCACATCATCAAAGCTATCAGGAAATGGCAAGGTTATGCTCAATAATACTATCATACTTAGAAAAAATTCATGTCGTGATAGAAGAGAACCACATGAATACCATGCATGCCAAATCTAGCAAGGAAAATACACATGCAAGTTGATACCTACAATGAAGCCTATTGTAGTTGCTTGATCCTGCCTTTCCCTACTTGATATTTTCTTCCTCTTGCCTTATTTTCTTTTCTTCCTCCAATTCCAAAGCATTCCAAGAGAAAATCTGTGTCTAAGAGTCAGAGAGAGAGAATAATGAGATAGATCCAAAACTCAACTGACAAAAAGGTTACCAACTGATCCTCATAAGCCTTTTTATGAACGAGGCCTCCATTTTCTTCATTTTCCATTATTTTCCTTCAATTTCTTCCTCACATGCAACGTGTGATCTTTCACCCTCCTTTCCTCCTAATTTCCATTATTTTCATAAATAAATGTGCCAAAAATGCCATTTTTCCTTTCCAAAGCCTTATTCATTTCCTTTGCCAAATTCCTTAGCCATAAACAACCAAATGAACACCCCCTAGGATGCCTTGCCCAACATTCAACTTGTCATACATGTCCCATCAACCATGGTTATTACTTTTTACATGGAATTCTCACCAGGACTATTACAGAACCCTCCCCCTTGGGGGAACACCATCCTTTGTGTTCAATGACACCTATAACCAACAAGACTAATGAAAACAAAACATACCACCCATGGAGCTTGGTAACTGATCTAATAATGAGATACAAGACAATAATATGGTATTACAAAATTATGTGCATGGATTTGTCTATTTCATTTTATGCAATGGATCGATAAGATTGTGAAATGCATAGACAATGAAACAGTAAACAGAAAAAATAATAGGAAACACATGACACAACAAAATTTAATAAGGAGTTCACCTAATACTCCTGGGCTACATCTCTTGGTCCAGACTTCAATGATGGCCTCTCTATTATGTCTTCAAGTAGAGTTCTTTCTATAACAGTGAGCTCAATTTGAGCCTCATACATAATGGATTATAATAACAAGAGCTTCACTTAATCCTCTCAAGTTTCTCTATGAGTACACAGAGTCCCTCAGTGCTCTCTGTCTCTATGCAAACTATGTCTCGGCATTTGCCAGAAATACTGCTCTCTTGCCGTGCTCTATGTTTGTAGCTTTAAATCCAACGTTGCCTATTTGTTTTGATTCCTATCTCTTGGTCTCACTAGCCTCTGCACGCTCTGAATCCCTCTACCAGCATTATACCATCATTTCTTAATTCCTAGAGAGGAGGTGGCCACCCATTCTAAAACGTAAGAGTGTCGTGGGCCTCTACAACTCCTGAAATGGATGCACTCTATTTTCATAGTGAAAATGTATTTTCACAGAGAAATTTCATCAAAAATCAATATCTCGGACTTTAAAAGTCCTTAACTATGATTCATTCCTCTATCGGTCCGCCTATAAGTTGTTATCATATATCGGAAGGCTCCGTCCCTTTGTGTTTTGGAAATACAACGAAAATCGCAAAATACATTAAAAATGGCTCTGTTACGAACTTTAAATTATATAAAATAGACTTAAGGCACCCTTTCGATTCCGGCTTATTGCATCGGTGCTTTCCTCTTCACTTTTTGTTTGACAAACGAAACAGCAAAAACATATAAAAACACTACAAAATCCTGCATACTGGGCTTCAAAATATATAAGTTATCACCTAATTTCCCATCGGGTCTAGTTCATCAGGTCGCTCTGATTGCGATATTGCAATCACTCATCGCAATACCCCCGGGCCGTTATAAGCGCTCCTGTGATCCCCCGCTAGCAATCCTGTGACATATTACGGGCTGTCGATCTGTGCGCTTGATCAACGGTCCATATTAACTCCACCAATCGCCATCGCCATATGCCGATGTCGTTGTTCGCCATTGCAATCCTTGAGTGGGTTTCACCGATAAGTGTCGATAGCCACTACCGATAGTGATCCACCGATCGGTTTTGGACCGTTGATCGGCCAGATCCAACGGCTACTGTGTATTTCCATGTTCCACCTCCAATAGCTCCATTTTCTCTGTTTTTGCAAGTTTGGGCCTCTTAATAGTGTTTCTCTGCCTTGCTAAGGGTGTTTCCTCTGTGATAACTTTGATCTTTTTACAAGATTTTGATCTTTGGCATGATTTTCAAAGGATTTATGAAGACTTAGAGAGAATTCTTGGATCCATTTGGATCATTCCTTCCCACTAAAAAGGCTTTTGGACCACCAAAAGTTGGCTTTCAAGCATTGCTTAAGTGAGGATACAGCTGCCTCACTTGCCCAATCTCTATCCATTTGGCACTGCTGGGTTTTGAACCTTTGAGTCCAATTCTAAGGTACTCCATGTCCCCTCTGCATGTTGTCCTCACCTTCCTGTCTAGAATTGTATCTTCTTGCAGCTCAGTGAGGTATTCAAGCAATAAATCATCAATGGAAGGCAATTGACTTTGCTCTTCAGGATCTTCAATTAATGAAGGTTCAAACAGTCTTAAATTTTTTGCATTTACTACTGAATAGATGTGTATGTATGCGGGCAAATCAAGGCAGAAAGCATTCTCACCAATTTTCTCAAGTACCTTAAAAGGCCCATACCTTATTGGCTTCAGCTTATTTCCTTCACCTTGCATTCTGTCCTTGCTAATATACAGCCAGATTTGATCGCCAACTTGGAAGTTGTGCTCCACTCAATGTTCATCATGCCTTACCTTGTATTTGGCTTGGCTCTTTTCCAGCTATTCCTGCACTACCTGGTGAATTTCTTGGATCTATTTAATGAATCTGGTGGCTTTGTCCACATCACTGTGTCCAACAACTGCTATGTCCTTTTCAAAGAAAAAATCCAAGGGAGACCTTGGTATGAAACCAAAAATAGTCCCAAAAGGAGATCTCTGTGTAGAAGAATGTTTAACATAGTTATAAGCATGTTGCACATAACATAAGTGTTCATCCCAAAGCTTGGGATGATTGCTACAATAACCCTTGAGCAACTAGATCATTGTCATGTTGACTACCTCTATTTAGCCATCTATCTGTGGATGAAAGGTCATGCTTTTCTTCAATCTAGTGTCCATTAATTCCCATAGACTTGACCAAAAATTCCCAACAAATCGGGATTCTCGATCAGATACTATGGAAGTGGGTAACCCAAAATACACCCAGACATGCCGAAAGAAAAATCTCATTGTTTTTTCAGCTATAATTCGCTTATTACAAGGTATTAAAATACACATTTTTCTAAACCTGTCCACAGTAATATATAAATAGTCATGTCCCTTCCTATATTTTGGCAATCCCCACACAAATTCCATGGAAACACTTTCCCAAGGATGGGAAGGAACTGGCAGTGGAGTGTACAAGCCTAGTTTTCTATTGTTGGGCTTGCTTTTAGCACACATGGTACACCCTCTTACATATCTAGAAACTGCTTCATTCATTTTTGGCCAATAGTAGTATCTTTGCAGCTGTGCAACTGTTTTTCTTACACCAAAATGACCTGATATCAGGGAAGTATGTGCCTCCCTAATTATGTTAATTCTCTCTGTTTGTGGAATGCATGGCTTTCCCAAATGATACAAGAGTTGGTCCTTAATATAGTAATCCAATTCTTCTACCTTTTTGCCATTACTTAAAGCTGCATATACATATTTAAAATTTGTATCTTGAGTATATTGTTCAATGTAGCTTTCATGCATTACTGAGTTATGCTTAAGTATAGTAGATTCATTTGTGATTGGTCTGGACAACATATCTGCAACTTTATTATGTATGCCCTTTTTATATATGACGACTAAGTGAAACTGTTGTAGGAAACCCATCCACCTATAGTGTCTTGATTGCTGCATTTTAGTTTGTGAGTGCAAGTACTAAAGTGGTTGATGATCAGTATGTATTATTGTTTCTTTTCCAATTAAGTAATGTTTCCACTTCTTCACACTCTAAACTAATGCATACAATTCTTTATCATATGTAGGATAATTAACTACTACAAAATTCAAAGTCTCAAAATGGTAGCATATGGGTTTACCATGTTGAATCAACACTGCTCTGTTATCGGGAAATCTAGTGTCCATTCAGAGCTGCTAGTCCCATTAAGACGGGTAGCTATCTTAGAAACAAACAAACTAAAGTTACTTATGTTTTCCTTTATGAGAAGAAGATGAGAGAAAATCAGAGAGTACCAACCTCAGTCTTTCGCTTGGCTCCTTGCTTTTTTCCTCTCCCCTTTGACAGATCTTTGTCACTCCTTCCTTGTTTTTCCCGCTTCAAAGAACACCTGTAGAGTCAAAGCAGCATAATACCATCAAAGCATAGAGATCTACAATCATAAGCAATATAGGATCAGATATATATTGACCACACAAATGCATATATCAACTCATACATACTAGAATGTGGAGGAAAACTCAAATAGCTTTATTGATAGAAAGAGTAGAAGAGAGGATTACAACCCATTGATCTAACCCAGCGTCATCCTCCCAGCATGAAAGCCCTTCTTCACCTCATGAAAATATTAGATCACCCAACACTATGATGCTCCACAAAGAAACAAACAACACTTCCTTACAAAATACAAGATTCCAGCCTCTGGATCTCTAGGATGAAGGATCCATATATAGATGTTTGCAGGTGAGTGAGTCAGCTTCTGGGTTTTTGATTAGTGTCATTTCTCTAATAGTTCTCAATTCCACTTGGAGATTTTATGATCTCTTACTCATCCCTAGGTGAATTCAGAGAGGCAAGTGTCACAGGAGAAGTTTTTGGAAGATTCCATGATCCTCCACCTTGCAAACTGTCTCTGTCGTTTGTCTACTCTCGCCCATTGCACCCCATAGAAGGGATTTCCAATATGCATCACACTTTTTGCATATGGTAGGTGAGATGCATCGCACCCTTAGCACTGAGCAGTCTGTATGGTCTAGTTTCTACCAGTTCTGAGCAGTTTTTCATGGAGAACTTCTAGGAGATGATGTAATCAACTGACCTTGCTCCTTTAGGGTATGAAGAAACCCTTTTAGGGACTTAGAAGCCCTTGGTTTATGGACATATGCGATTGGGGTTGCAGTGCCCAAATATGTCTATAACAGTTGCCCCCTAAAGCATGAGGTCGTAAATCTTTTTGATGTCGAGTGAAATGCTTTATCATGAGGATCTAAGGTTTTTCTAACTGGAAGGCGACCTGTAATAAGATACAATACAATACATTATCTTCATAATATTTTCATGTTCTAGCTAAGGTGGGCATTCCCATGCTTAGCTTTATAAATTCATTCTCATGTACATAGGACAGACAACCGTTTGTGTGGCAAACTGATGTTTCTAGTAGAGCCATCATCCTTTGGCTTGGATGATTATTTGTGCAGCAATGATGTAAATTTGATGTCTTTATTTTCCTAAATATATCATAGCCCGGATGGATGAAACTAGATCCAGGGTCTTCAAAACTCATTCAATCTTCACCTGAAGTACAAGTCGATCCATGTTAAAAGATGTTCTGGAGTCGAACATGGAAAGAAATCTCCTGATTACCAGCCAATGATGTAAGTTGTTAATAGGCATGAGAGGAATCACCGATAATGATGATGACCCTCAAGGTACGACAGTACAATTCACGTGGTGTGAAAATGGGACCTGGCATCAAACACCATGCAAAATATTTCGGTCGAAGGCCATTGATATAAACCTGTCACCAGAAGTGAGAAACTTGCCATTGAGGCATGCAAGCTTCAAAGTACTGAAAGGGTTGTTCCTAGGTCAACTTCTTGGATAATGAGTTGATGTCGACAAGAGGTGACCAGTCATAGGAGGGAATTAATGAATCCCACATCTATGACATGAAACGGAGCAAATGATTTTGTGGAGGTGAAAATGATCTAATGATATAGGGTTCAGGGTGGCGGTCATGAAAGAATGAAGGGTGGCAGTATTGCAGCGAATGAGACACAAGCTGGGTTGGTGAATTCTCTGAGCGACTTCTCTTGAACATATCGGCAACACTGAAATGGATTGGTAGCGTTAACCCCAAAAATGGATGGTACG
>APFE030316323.1:136837-170490 GCA_000404065.3 Pinus taeda | reverse complement strand
TAAGGTTTGGAACTTTTTAATCACAGCAGTGTAAAGAAGATGGCTAACAGAATCACTCATCGCAGTTGTTCCTCAAAAGGGATAAACAATCAAATGGAGGCATATGATTGGCTAAAATGGAGTGGAGGTGATGGTAAGAACACGACCAAGGCTCAAAAGCTGATGATAATGCGATCGCAATGGTTATTTACTGAAGGTGGGTTCATTTTTTAATGAGCTTAAACTCTGGTGGAACATATGCTCATTGCTAGGTTTATTTTTTTAACGAGGTTGAACTTCGCGTAAAATTGCTTGTGCCAGTCGTATAATAAGGATGTCTCATCAATAGGTTCATTTTTTAGGGAGCCTACAACATTCGAAACTTTGCTTCGAATGCCTTTCACATGCAAGCTAGGAACGATCAACTACTATCCTAGGGGTTAATTAACTACTAGGGTTAGGTAAGAAAACTCTTCCTTTACTTTGTCGGTGCCATTTGGCCCCTGCAAAGGTGAATGGTCGATCTGACCAATCACCTAACCTAAGCAATTGAAGTCAGCAAAACCTATGGAGTTAGCATTATGTTGGTCGCTTTCACTTGCGTACAAAAAGGTTTGCATGCCACCAGGTATAACGAAGTAGAGTTTCCAGGTTACCCTTCAATTTGCAGACAAAACACTTGCTCTGTCGGGAAAGGCATACCTTCTAACAGATGTATCTTATTCCAGTCTAATCCCATTTCCTAAACGGATGGGTACGTCAAACTAGTCATATTCCTACGTGGAAACCCACCTTATACTTGGGGTTTTCCTGCCGAAGCAGACCAGGGTGCATGCCCCCTGGGCTTCAATCACAATCACCGAATCACTCGTGCTCATTAGGTGGATGGACTAGAGATTGATGAGACATTCCTTGTGCAAAAAGACCAGTTAGGGATGGCATTTGACTATTAGCTATGTGTGAGGTGGGGAATGAAAGTTGGTCTACGAGCTGGACCACTCTGCCTTCATGTGGAAAACATATCACTCGAAAGAGTGAGGAGACAGTGGCTCCCATGTTATAAATGTAGTCACACCCAAGGAGTAGATTGTAATCTAAAGGTCCTTGGACTACCATTACATGCAGGTAGACAGCTTTCCCTCTCAATGTTATAGGCAAACTTGGAAGGATCCCTAACAGTTGACTGGTTCCTTCGTCGAAGCCTGTCAGATTTCGCATCTCAGGAAGAAGCGATGGTGAACCATGCGCTTTCCAAGTAGTTGAGGAAAGGATACTCACAAAAGCCCCTTCATCTATGATAGTATCGACCATGACCATTCTATAAGCTTGTACTATGATTTGGAATGGTACATTAGATGGTAGATGGTGTCTTCCTAGTAGATTCCAATTGAAGGAAATGACTAGGTTGCTTGGAGGTGGGACCGAATAAACGGCCAGATATGACTCTGACGAATTTCCTTCCTATGGTAAAGGAACGGGTAGATTTCCACCATGTTCATCGGAGTTTTTGTTTATGAAAAGAATTTGAACAGTGTCATTCTCATTCCCTTTGGTGACTGTATCATCTGAAGGTGGACCTTCTGAATACAAGACTGGGTCGACTGCCATCTCGACCTGTTGACTTTGGCCCGATGTGGACTTAAAGGGTTTATCTTCAATGATAGATGCTTCGACCAACCACAAAGGTGTGTCAGTCAAATTTTCAACTAGCGATGGACTCGGCAAGAGTTTCTTGTATCCAAGAGGAAGCCATAGCAGTGAAGCAGGACGGTTATCCAAGAATCTCTTAGCTTTGTCTAGGAAAGGACAACGGTGGATGGCATGATCGCCTTCACACAATCTACAAGGAAATTTATATCTTCCTTTCTGTCCATTGACTTCGCTTTCACTAGTTGACGGTGTACTCTCAACATGATCATCAGAGGTTGATGACACTGAATTATGAAAACGAGGAGACCAGTCCCTTAAGATCCGTGGGATGCAATGAAAATCTCGATGATAGTGGTCTCCTTTGCAAATGACACATGGAGATTTAGGTTTGGATGGTGCAGTGTGTGGATTTTTGCTAGACGATGTATGATTGCCCCTTTTTGCCATTGGCTCCTTCTTCTTCTTCTCCTTCCCTTTCTTCTTCTTCTCAGTTACTTGGTTTTTGGTTTTACCAACTTTACCAAGTGAAGAGGAAGAAGGAGAGGGAGAAACAAACGAAGTAGAAGGTTGAAGGGTAACTTCAGTATCATCCAGTTGCTGATTTGATTGCTCAGGAATCACGGTGCTTTGAATGACAGAGGTCGAGAAGAGCCATACTGGCAGGCCAATTGTTAATCCTAGAAGGGACAATGTGACCATATGAGGTGCACCAACATCTCCCCAAGAGGAGAAAGGACTAGGATTTCCCCCAAGGGGAAATCCTTGGTTGGTGGACTCCATTTTCTTAACCTAAGATCAACGAGGGAAAAGTGACATTATTCCGACTAAAATAAATTTTATGATGCTTTGACACAACTTGCTTTTTCAGTTTTTAAGAGTCCATAAAAAGCTAAAGATGACTTTAGTCGCCTTCGATTTTTAATGAGCCTGAAGTGACAAGTGCTCAGATATTGCAGAAATGGAAATCAAACACTAGAGTAATTGCAGGATGTGATAGTTGTATTGAAAAGGGAACCTAGTCTTAACTTAATAATAAAGAAAGTAAACTAATTTAACATGCATGAAAGAAAGAGAATATAATCAATCACTACATTCCAAATAGGTTATATCCATTGATAGAGTTCGTTATACACTTCATGTGGCAATCAAGGAAATAATTATTGTGCTATCCAATTCATAAATCTGTCCATGAACCCAAATTGTTGAGATGTGTTACAAGGGTAAAAAATAAAATATGGAGTGGTCTTTGGTCTTCCCCAATCATGGATTTAGAGCCTAGGGGTCATTCTTCATTTAGACTATGTCAAAGTTGTAGTGGGGATCAAAACTGGTGAAGGAAAGTTATGATACAGGTTTGCTACAGGAGAGAGAATATTGCTAAATTCCTAAGTAAATAAAATTCAAATGGTATGAAAAAATAGGATTTATTAGGTCTCCATTCCAAGTGGAATAACTCCAAAATACCCCTATTAGCACGTGCTAAAATATAATAGAAACAATACTTCTCTAAAAACTGGAAATCCAAGAACTAGTGAGCTAGTTAACTTAACAAATGCCTAACCTAATAAAGTGAAAATGCAATGGGGTAAATCTTATTATTAACTTGAATTTTTTTATGACCTAATACAATTGGAATCAACTCAAATGAATCTCATTCACACATTGTAAAAAATAACTGAAAATTACTACTATTTTTCTACAAGGTACTTCCAGAAATTCTAGATTTGTGAGATAGTAAACCAATCGAAGTAGCTCAATGATGAAGATGACTTTTCAAATTCGTTTTAAGGATGCATCATGCTTGTGACTATAAATAACCTCCAAAATAAATTACTTCAATCATTTAACCCAGTCCTACAACAAAAGAAGCATCAATACTAAATGCAAAAATAGGAAAACTAATAATAAGAGATGCATGTGAAGAAGAAGTGAAAAGAAGAAAATAAAATTATACAAAAAGGCTCTAAGACTCTTGGGATGGCCAAGCCCAAGGATACTCGGATTCATATGAAGGATACCAAGCTTTAGAAGCTAAAAATGTAAATAAACTTCCTTATTTGAATCAATCCAAGTACATCCCCGCTATAAATGAAAGTGTGTTGATTTTTGGTAGCTTTAGATGTGCTCTAAGCCTCAAAATTTGTAGGGAGGATAGGACACATGTATTCCAAAATACCCAAAAATCATTTGAGGCAATTTTATTAAAATAATTAATTATTTTTAATGGGTGCCTATGTCTAAACTTAGGAAATTAAAATAATTAAAGGGTATTGATCAAACTATGGGTGAAACTTCTAGAAGAAGACGAGGATAAGGCCAAATGATCTGAGCCATTGATTAGGATCTAATATGGGTCGTTAGTTCTCAAATAGAGAATTATAAGAGGGGTCTTGATGGGAATTTGGAAGACACATTGAGTACGAGATCAAGGATCGAATTTCTGAAGGGACCAGTGCAACAGTTGCCAAAGAGAGATTCGAAGTGATTTCTTGCAGTGAGGGGCAGGGATAGTATCCGGAGGGAATTTTTCCTGGACCGAAGAGTATAAGGAATAGAGGGTAGAGAGACATCTAGAGAAGTTGACATAGGGCCATGTAGAGCTATGTTTTGGTAGTGCAGAGCTTCAGAGGGAGATCAAAATTCTGTTGGGGAAGTCAAGTTCCAGAGCCAAAAGTTGGGGTGTGAGAGTGGGAGACCTGAGAGCTAAATTTTCCAGCTAACAGAGAATCAGAAGGAGGTGTAACACAGTACCAGTTGTAGTGATGTAATGACTACATGGGAGTGATGCATAACTACGTAGAGGTTGTGTAGAGGCTCATCTCCAGTGCATATCAGTGTTGGTTCTTCGAGTGATAGAGTTAGATCATATCACTATAATGTTTTCCCAAATTCTCTTTATATCAAATAGATAGTTGGGCATCCAATGAATTGTACTCAAATTTACTACTTCTTATCAATATAAACCCTCAATTATTACACCGATTTTCCCACACTGGGTTTTTCCAGGGACATTTGTACAAAAATAATTGTGTAGATGTGTGTGATGATTATTTCTCTCTTGTGTTGTACTTCGTTTCAACAGTTTTTATTTGTGTCGATTGCAGTGTATTTAATTTGATATTTTCCATAACACACAACAAGTAAATTGTTTAATTGAAGTAACAATTAGAAGAATTTACATCATTTTTTGTAGTAGGAATCAGGTAACCGGTTTTTTGTAGGTTTTAACCTTGTACAAAAATTACCTACATACAAATTCTAAAAACAAAAAATAAACAATGGCGAGAGCATAAAACATAAAATAGATATACACAAAGATATTCCCCTGGATCCCAAAACTGAGACTACCATATCGATTTTTTCATTATGTTCCTTTCAATGTTACAATACATATATATACTTACTGAAGCATCCATAATTCCCAATCCATTAACCCTGGATTAGAACATAAATGTAGTTCCCTTGACCAGATCTACAAAATACCATGGATTAAAAACCATCATGCCCAAAACCATGTGTGAAATCCATGCAGAAAATGATAAGTAGGTTTGCCCACCTAATATAGGGTCCAAAACAAATTTCTCGAGGCGCTTCCTTGGACCCCGTGCAGGGGGGATACCGCCTCCCTCCATACCCCCTTGGAAAGAATATAACACAACCCAACATTTTTCACGTGGTATCAAAGAAAAGATCGTGAGCATAAGAGCTCAGAAGCATAAAGGAAGAGAAGTTCAAAATTATGGCAGAGTCAGCATAGTTCGTGGCCTAAGGAGGTCAATGTTTTGAGGAGAAATCGATTTCTCTGAGTGAGTCGATAGAGAAATTTGATCTCCATATCGAAGAGTTACAAAGGAAGAAGTGAGCAGCATACTTTTACTTGCAAAGCAGACCTTCAGCTGGGACGCAAATATTTTACAGCAGTTGCTGGAAGAATAGCGTCAGTGGGGGAGAAGAAGACACACTTGAGGGAATTCTTCCTCAAAGAAGTTACATCCAAGAAGTCTGAATTCTCATTTACTAAGTAGCAGCAAGGAGCAACAGATCTACTAACTCTAGCAGGGAGTGCGTAGGATAGCCCAACAGCAACGTAGAGGAGAGAGGAGGAAGTTCGACATTTCACTGGAAGATATGGAATCACATGAGTAGCGATATCAGGATCGTCTTGAGGGTGCATCCAACTATGTGATGTGGAAGGCAAGCATAGCATGCCTTCTGGATGAGTACGATGTCAAAACCTACGTTGACAATGTGGTAGTTGTACCCACGGATCCAGACCCACTCAAGAAGTACAAGGCCGAGATGGAAAAGGCCAAGAGGTTGATCCTCGACGGTGTGAGGGATCATGTAGTGTGTCACATTGTTGGAAATGATGCTAGTCAGTAGATGTGGGAAGCTTTTTCCATGCTATATGAAGGATCTTTCTAGCAACAGAATGTACTTGGAGCATAACATGAGATCCACATAGATGCAGAAAGGGTAACGCATTGATCCATTCCTAACTAAGCTTAAAGAGATCCAAGACTCATTGGTAGTTGTGGGGTCAGCACCTAATCCTACCGAGATGGTGAGGTTGGACCTAAACTCAGTGTCAGAAGGATGGAAAGTGTTTGTCCAAAGTATCCCAGGAAAAGGGAGATTTACGAATTGGGAATAAATGTGGGCCACTCTTCAGCAGGAAGAGATGAGAAGAGACTTAATCAAGTGAAAACTTGATAGTAGCAGTAGGAGTACTAGGATGAAGTCAAAGGAGGAGGAAGTAAATGAAACCCTTGCAACTAAGGGGCAACTGGAGCAATGGAAGAAGAAGAAAGATGTTTCGAATATCAAATGCTTCTGGTGTGGTGAACTTGGTCACTATGCTACATTGTGTCCTCTCAAGAAGAAGGACAAGGATGAGAATAATGACCTGAAGGCATTTACATCTATAAAGATCGAAGAAGAGGAGTTTTCTATGGTTTCCCAGATACCTCTAGGGGAGAGGTGACGTGATCTAGAATTGTAGTTCGAAATAACTAAATATGGGAAGGATCCTTGATGAGTCCACCTGAAAGATCAATACCTTTCTACAGGAGCCCAGATCAGTAGTATCAAGATGGACCAGTGGTAGTTGGTGTAGAGGAGTTCCAAAGTGACACTTGTAGTGGCTAGAAGCACTAGAGATTGAGAAAGACAGAGTAGAGTTGGTAGCAGTGCATTTGGCACAGTGTGGAGTCATCAGCAACGCAAAGGCTTCAAAGGGTCAATGCAAAGACTAGCAGTAGTCAGAACTACAACAACAGATGCATCATGTTGAACACCTGTTCAATAATGTTTTATGCTTTTCCATTGTTGATGCAATAGGAGTAGTGGTTGGAGAAGGTTGTAGTGCAGATACAGTATTGGTAATGGCAATGCCAATGACAGCATAGATGCAAAACTTATGAAGGTTGCAGTACAGACACAGTGTTGGTAGTGGTAGGGTTAGCAGAAGTACAAATGCATCATTTGCACAGTAGTTGGTGGGGAGCAATGTCAGACATCAGCAGCATAGAGGGATATGTTATAGAGAAGGGTGATGCTTCAGCATGTTTCATTACTAGTGAGGTTTCAGCAAGTGATGTACTCTAAGCCTAAAATTTTGCAGGGAGGCTAGGACACATGTAGTCCAGAATACCCAGAAATTATTTTGGGAAATTTGACCCTCAGATAGTTTTATTAAAATAATTAATTATTTTTAATGGGTTCCTAAGTCTAAACTTAGGAAATTAAAATAATTTAAGGGTATTAATCAAACTATGGTTGAAACTTCTAGAAGAAGATGAGGATTGAGCCCAAAGTGTTTCCATTGCACTTTAACCTGCTCAATTACTCTGTTCCGGAGCATGAGTTGTTTCCACTGCAATATGTACTGAGGTTCTAGTCGAAATTCTCCTTCTGGTTCCACCTACAATACAGACCAATCAATAACATGATCAACATCTTTCACATATCTTTTAAGCAATGAAACATGGAAAACATCATGAACTTGCACTGTTGGAGGTAGTGCAAGTCTGTTGGCCACTGGTCCAATCCTCTCAAGGATCTCGAAAGGCCCACAATATCATGGTTCCAACTTGGCACATGATCCAATACTCAAGGATCTCAAAAGGCCCGAAATACCGTGGTTCCAACTTTGCACATGATCCAATCCTCAAGGAGCTCTTCTCAGGCTTGATGCACAAATACACATGCTCCCCAACTTGAAACCCCTTAAATACCCTGTGCTGGTCTACATAACTCTTCTGTCAGTCTTGTGATACCTATAAATTCTTCTTTATAACCTTCCTTTCCTATTCCATTTCTACCAACATATCTTGTCCAATAAGTACCTTGTTCACTGGATCACTCCAGCTAATGGGAGTATGACAACTCTGCCCATACAGTGCCTCAAATGGATTCATCCTCGATGACTCTTGATAACCATTTTTGTAAGAAAACTTGCCCAATGGAAGGTACTCCTCCCATCTCCTCTGTTGGTGCATGACGTACATCCTGAGCATATCCTCCAGAAATCTATTGACCCTCTCTTTTTGTCCATCTGTTTTTGGATGATAAGCTGTAATGAAGGCCAACTATGTCCAACACTTGCAAACAACTCCTTCCAAAACTTGGAAGTGAACTTAGCAACCCTGTCCGACACAATCTTCTTCAGAACACCAAGTAATCTCACAAACTCGCTAATGAAAACTTGTACCACCTCACTAGTTAAATAAGTAGTCTTCACAAGAATGAAGTGAGCTACCTTGCTCAACCTATGAACCAGGTGGATATTGGTGGCCACCCACCTATTCCACTTAGACCTCCAATCAGTCTCATATGTTTCTTTGTTTATTTCAGCATTTACTATTTTTAGCAGTTTTTCAGTTCCTGAACTTCCGGAGCGGTTTTAACCCCCTAAATAGTGTTTTTTTGACTCGGAGAGATTTCCAACAAGGTATCATACATGCCAAATGGAGATAATATGACCAAGTTACGATTCTGGGAAGTTGGTTTCCCAACTAACTCCAACGAGACCCACAAATTCTTAGTGTTCCATCTCCTGGGATTATGGTTTTGGTTGTTTAGGGTTTTCCCTTGTTGTTCAATAAAAAATAGGCCCTTGAGCCTCATTATAACATAGTTCAAAGGCATGTAACCACCACATCTCTTCTCAGAGATAAGCTACCATCGCTCAAGCTAGTTTATTTCCATTCTGTTTGTAAGCATATTTCAGTATTTTGATATTAATGAAATGAAGTGTTATTTATATTACATCTTCATATTTATGGTTATATATGTAATTTGTTGTGTTCTTGTTTAAGTCTGGATCAGTGATATTAGAGTGATATGCTCTTTCTCTATTTTTCTTTGCATGTCCCCAACGAGGTCAGGGTATAAGGAGTTAGGGCTCGATCTGGTTGAACCTTTACAAGACCAGCCTTGCAAACCCCGATGGCCTCCTATGGCAGAAGAAAAGAAAGACTAGGGGGTAGGAGATCCTATCAAAATATTGCTTGAGGAAGCCCTTGAGTGACAAAGGAACGTGATGAAGGATAATTTTTCCTAGTTCCTTCGACAACTACCCATAGGCGATGCATCTTCATCCAATAGCCACTCTGGAGGCACCACTCTTTTTAAGGTACAAGTTAACTTTGACATTCCCATATTTGAGGGCCAGATAGATGCAAATGTCATAGATAAATGGATAAATCTATTGGAAGGATATTTTTTAGTTCATAACTTTTCCAATTGACAAAAGTTACTTTTGTATTTCTAAAAGTTGCCCCACACGTCAAGGACTAGTGGGAAACCTATTGTGACCAAAAGGACAAGAATAAATCCTCACTATTTTCAGCCGCACCCACTTGGGATTCTATCCGAGATGCCATTAAGGAACAATATAACCCTCTTGGGAGCCATCAAGATAAATACATAAAGTGGACCACACTACTGCAGGGAAGGGACCAAGATGCATCAGAGTTCACAAAATTTTTCCATACCCTCTGCACAAAATTGGGTATCAAGGATTTTGATCGGCATTTGGAACTCAAGTACCACGGCTACCTGCACAAGTACATCCAAGATGAGATGGAGTTCCTTAACATCTCCTTGCTCAACACGGAATACTGATATCTTTTCAATATTGAGCAGGAGTTTAAATAGAAGAAGCAATACTTTAGATCTACGAATTTGAAGCAAGGAAAAGGCGCCCCAAAACCACATAGCAAAGGCAAAAGCCAAGGTGGGGCAACCCAAGTCAACCCACCAAAGCAAAAAGAAAAGAACAACACACTAAAAAAAAGAAGGACATATGGTGTGAGTTCCATAAGATCTCCACTCACAACACAAGTGAGTGTTAGGCCAAGCAGTCACTGGCGACCAAGACGAAGGCTTCCCAATCAGATGCATGTTCTAACTCTAAGTCAAAACCCAACAAGGGGAATGACAAAGAGAAGTAGATCATTGATGCAGAACCCAATGCCACCATGGACACCACCAAGATCCAGAAGGATGAGCCTGAAGAGCCATAGGAGCGAGAATACCTCTTCCACTCATAGATGTGGGTGAAGGGTTCTCTGCTATAGCTCATTGTCGACAACAGGAGCCAAAAGAACCTCCTTTAAGCAGAGATCGTTAAGCAGCTAGGTCTACTAATGACATCACATCCATATCTATACACCATTGGGTGGCTTCATCAAGGACAATATCTCCACGTCATCCAATAGTGTTGCTTTCCCTATAGCATAAAGCCCTTCATGGATGAGGTACTGTGTGATGTTTCTCCTCTTGAATTTTGTGATGTATTATTAGGAAAACCATACTTGTGGAAGTGGCATGTTTTATATGAGTCTAGAACTTGCTATGTGCTTATTACTTTGGGTAATAAGTTGTATAGTATACCAGAGGTTCCTACTGCCGCCTCTTTGATCACTGCAAAGCAATGCAATAAGATCATTACCCAAGCTAGGAAATTTGGTTTCCTTATGATTCACACACAGGGAAAGAAAAAAGTTGTGGCCACGGCTTCCAGACAAGGCTCCTCTACATAGCAGCAATAAATGGACAAGGTCGTGGAGGAGTACAAGGACATTTTCACCTCACCTATAGGGGTACCTCTGTATTGTCAGGTTAAGCACTCCATCGATCTAACCCTGGGCACACTGCTACCCAATGTACCAATCTATAAACACTATGTTCTAGAGAAAAATAAGATCAAGAGGCAGATTTAGGATTTGTTGTAGAAAGGGCACATCAGGCCAAGCTCATCACCCTGTGGGAGCCTAATTATACTGGTACGGAAGAAGGATAGGACCTTGAGACTTTGTATTGACTATCGGTCGTTGAACAAGATCACTATCTGGAATAGGTACCCAATCCCATGGATTGACGACCTTTTGTACCCTATCAAGGGGGGCCAAATATTTCAGCAAGATTGAGTTGAAGTCTATTTATCACCAGGTGCCTGTCAAACCCTTTGATGTGTTGAATATTTCCTTCGAATCCAAGGAGGGCCTTTTCGAATGGTTTGTCATGCCTTTCAAGTTGATGAATGCCCCTACAACCTTTATAAGATTGATGGACGACATCTTGCAATCCTTCACAAATGCATTTGTATTCGTGTATTTAGATGACATCTTGATCTTCAGCCAGAGTTGGGAAGAGCACCTCCACCATATTCGACAATTCCTTCAAACCCTATGACAACACAAGCTATGGGCCAATTTGGAGAAATTCACTTTTGGCATGACCTAGGTTCAATATCTGGGCTACATCATTTATGAGAAGGGTGTGCATGTCGACCCAGCCAAGATACAAAACATTCAGGATTGGTCAGCCCCAACCACTCTAATAGAGCTTCGCAGCTTTCTGGCTCTTTCCAATTTCTACCATAGGTTCGTGTTGGGCTTCTCTAATATCACTTGGCCTTTCAATCAAGTCATCAAGGGTGAAGTGAAAGCAAAACAAATTTGGTCTAAAACCCAACAGAAGGTGTTTACTATGTTGAAGCATCACCTCTGCTCTACACCAGTGCTCACATTACCAAACTTGCAGAAACCATTTCATATTGAGACAGACGCCTCTGACTATGCTATTGGTGCAGTTCTTACTCAGCAGGGGCATCCAATGGATTACCACAGTGAGACACTTTCAGACACAATCTAAAATTATCCCACTTATGACAAAGAAATGTATTCCATTGTGCATGTCTGCCGACAATGGAAGCATTACATTCTGGGGAAGGAAACGGTCACCCACAAAAACCACCAACCTCTACAATTCATATAGACACAAGGGAAGTTGTAGAATGATTTCCATCAGAAATGGTCCATATACATGCAACAATTCCAATTGGACATTAAGTACAAGAGGGGTAGCACCAATAATGTTGTATACTACCTCAGCCGACCACCATTCATGGCACTGATCACTATGCTTGAATCTTGTGGGCACTTGACTTTGGGGTGGCCACATGTTTACAAGAGCGATCCAAAATTTAGCAGCACATACCAAACAGTCCTGGAAGGTAAGCAGGTTCCAAATTTTCACCGCCAGGATGCACTGTTATGCCACCTAGGACACATTTGTGTTCCTTCAAGTGAGCATGCCAAGATTATTTGGGAGGCGCACTACAATTGGGTCGTTGGACATATCGTGGTAGAGAAAACAATGGTAGTACTACAAAAGTATTTTTATTGGTCGAACCTTCATCAGGATGTTGGGAGGTACATTAAATATTGCATTGTTGATGCCATTGCCAAACCAACCATCAAGAAGCAAGGTCTATATACTCCTCTTCCTACTCCTAGTCAACCTTGGGAATCCATGTCTGTGGATTACATGTTGGTCCTTCCTTCTTTTATGCATGGAAATGACTGTGTTTTCATGGTCGTCGATAGGTTCTCTAAGATGGCCATTATGGCGCCCTATAAGAAGAGTATCACAGCAGAGGCCAATGCTAAAATCTTCTTTGAGTGAGTGTGGGTACACTTCGAGATCCCACAATCCATTGTATTAGATCAACTCCTGGGCTACCTACTTTACTCTTATCAACCCGGTAGTCCGTAAGAAACTTGGAGGCGTCGATGTTATATGCACAAGTACCAGTTCTCACTGCAGGTTGTCACTTGGTTAGCCAACGCAAGATCATTAGGATCTCAAGCCAACTTCTATGGATTCTAGAAGAATCTCTTATATGTGATGAAAGGAAAGAAAGATTACTCTACAGATGCTAATCTAATTGTAGAAAGGAGAAAGACTAAAAGGTAAAGCAAACCTAGTAAACCCTAATTAACCAACTAATTTTACTTTTGCATAAATCACTATGAATACCATGAAAGGAATGCCATTACCTACTCAAGGAAGTAAACAACATCTAATTATGTTATTCCTGAAAGTAAATAAGAAAAAAACATATTTTTGGATTTTTATGTATTTTTATGTGAATTTGACATGCATGTAATTTATTGTGTGTGAGTGTGGCAACGAATTGGTGGCGTTAAAGGGTGGATTTTGGACTTTAGAGGATGTAGGATGGTGTGGATGGCTCCTAGGAGGCCTCAGGTGGCCTTTTGGAGGATTTTCCCACACTCAACCTTCAAAAGAAATCCTACAATAAAATCTACAGGAGGACACAGGAAATCTATAGGAGGAAAACATAGAACTACAAGAGGCCTACAGGAGGAGGCTGAGAGAAGTTTTCACTATTTTGAGGGTACGAGAGTGGGTTAAAAAGGTGGATGAAGGTTGGAATGAGGTGTTAGGACAACTAAGGTCTACCAAGAATCACCAGGAGAGAAAGAGATGATTGGATTTGCTCAAGGAGAGAGGAAAAAGTTCTATGGAAAAATGCAGGAAACTAGGGTAGGATTGAGGTGAGATTTAGGAGACCTATAGGGCATGGATCAGATGGAGGGTGTGATTTCTGATAATCTGGCCTACTACTAGAAGAGATCTATTGCATAGAAACTGACAGTCAACCAGGGGAATCAAGCAACAAGTGAAATGAATGCATTTAGGAAAAACAAAGTTTTGCATAAAAATGATCTAAACTATGATCTATGAAAGGAAATGTTGAGAAATTCTGTAGGAAAGGAAAGCATGAAACAAGACTATTGCAAATCAGGAAGTGAGCATGATGAAGAAGATCTAAAGCAAAGAAAATCTAGATTATTAACCAACTAAAAAGTTGCAAACACTAGAAGTCTTATGAAGGAGGAAAATTTGTGTTTTTGGGGCAGCAAGAGGGTCTTTGCCTCAAATCATGGTCCCAAAGGGAGGAAGAGAGGCCAAGGCACTGTTGCTAGCCTTTTTAATCTTTTTTGATTGCTGCTTAACCTGCTACAAAAAGCACAAATGGAAGAAAACTACTAAATCATCAAAAGCAACCTATTTTTAATCATAAGAGAAACACATCTACCAGCAAACTAATCTACAAACTAAAAAAAAGAATACAAATACAAGTAAAGAGGAGCTTGGCTGCTTGGATTGGGCCCTAACCCAAGAGCTTCAGCCCTCTTAGGTAACTCAATGCTAGCTCAAAAAGGATTCCATCTTTATTTTCAAAATAATAGCAAGATTACATGAAACTGTCACAAAAATAATAAGCTCGAAATATGAGCATAGTTTACATAAGCAAAAATCCAACAAAAATCTGACCCTAGTCAGGCCCTAGGCCTCTCTACTTATAAAAATGAAGCTACCAATAGCTTCCTTAAAATCAAGGAGGCTTGGCTCCCAAAACTTGAGAAAATCATCAGTCATCCTCCACTTGCTCGGCTGCCTTCTAGTGCATGATTCAGTTGCTTGTACTCCAAGTTGAATGAAGGGGAATTCAAAGTGAGGAGTAATAAATGAGGGTGATTCCCTCCTATAAGCCCTCTCCTCTGTCCATTTCGAGTTATTGCTACCATTTTTCCATTGGATCATTGACTTTGACCTCGAAATCCATCAATAATTTGCATTAAATACATGTTAGATCACATGGCAAAAATAACTAACTCAACTCACTCTATAAGCATAAATATAATCAGAAAATCATGTAATAAGCTAAGAGAATGGTTGATTTAACTAGGTTAGGAGGTAAAATGATCCCATATAATTACCCATTTATGAGTCTCATCATCACCCCCTACTGAAGGTGTTGCTCATCCTCTAAGCAACTTAGTCAATCTCCTCATCTTTTATGGCCCTGGGGGCCTCCCTAGCATCCCAGACTTCTGATGTGGTCTGCTTTTCTTTAACATAGAATATTGCCTTCTTGTCTATCTCCTTCCATTTCTCTTCCTCTTCTTCTTCTCTTCTGCCTTCCAGCATGCGTAACAATAGTGGGGGACTCAGTTTGAGGCCAATCCAATTGACCTTCAGCCTCTGCATGGAGTGCTTGTACATTGGCACTCTTTTCAATGCCTCCTTCAGCCTCATGGGGGAATGATATTCCCTGATCTTAAAACTGTTTGGTAAGGTGTTCCATCTCCTCATGCATGCATGCCCACAATCATCCCCAAGTAGTCTTTGCATATCCTCAAAGTGTGCAATGGCTTGTGCCTGATCAGTGAGATATCTGGGGGAAATCTGAGGGTCATTAGCAAGTAGGTTGTGTGTGATGATGAGTGCCATAGGACCTGATGGCCCAACTCTTATCATTAGTGGCTCATTCTTCTCCTTTATCATCAATATTTTTATTTATGTTGCCCTCATTTCTTCATGGTTCATCCATGAGGCCATGGCCATTAATTGCAGGTCCCCTAGCTTGGCATTGGGGTCCCACACATTCATGTCTGTGAGGGCCATGTTATGTAGGTAGAATTCCGCCATCTTTGCCTTATCCTCTGAGGTGCTCTGGTCACACAAATCCATAAACTACTTGTAAGATTAGAAAGGCATTGTGCTTCTTTGTGCCAAAGTCTTTATCTGGAATTGTAACCATTGGTCATTGATATAGATGTCATAGGATTTGGCTGGCGTTCTGCATTGCAATGCCTCCATGGATAAGCTGCCCATGTATGCCAGTTGAGTCTCTTTCTCTTGCAGCTACTTCCTTAGTAATTCATTTTCAGTTTCAAGGTGGCTTCTTGTAATTACTTCCCTATCTCTGAGAGCACTCAACTCTCTTCCCATTTCCCCAAATTTTTTTTCCATATGGCCAACATCCTCAACTCCTTTGGATTTGGCTATCTACATCCACCTATGTGTTCTCACTCTTTCTTTCTCCAATTCAAAAAATAGTAGAATTGCAAATTTTTGTGGGATTATCCTTTCTCCTTCAAGTAGATTATAATAGGAGGTAAGACTAGGTTGGGGATCAAGTTCTTGTAGCTCTATTGCTTCCTCATTTACTTTTGGATGTCATTCTATCCTTTTCTCTTGGGTCTCCTGTAGTTTTGATAGTGTCTCCTATGGAACTACCTGAGCCTCTTGTAGGACTGTTTTTGGGTCCTGTAGTACTGCCATTTCCTTCCATGTGGAAGATCTAGGAGTCACCCCCTCATATTTGACAGGTGTCTTGGAAGGAGATTCTTTCCCCTTGGTAGAGAGTGAATCTTCAATGGTAATTGGCACTTTTGAAGAGGGTTGTGGTTTGCCTATTTCGATTCTTGTGCTCTTCCAAGCCTTGAAATACATGGAGGTTTGTCTTTTCCTCTTTTGATTTGGCTTGATTGTTGTACTGAGGGCGGTAAGGGAAACTGATTCCTCCCTTTCTAGAGTCTCAGGGGACTCTTCTTTTTGTTCTGCCTTCTCTACCTCTTTTTCTCCTTCTTCTGTCTCTTTTTCTATCTTTCCTTGCTCTGTTTCTTCAGCTTTCTCCTCCTCTATTTTAGTTCCCTCCTCCTTCCTTCCTTGTTCTTCTATGTCACTAGTGGCTTCACCTTCTCCCCCTTCTTGTTCTTCCTCCTCACTGTCAGTAGGACTGACATCATAGGTTAAGGCCTTTATGTCATCCTCAGCTGTCATGTTTCGGAAAACTTCCCATGCTATAGGGAGTGTAAAGGTATGGAGGGCTTCCTCCACTAGGATTTTCATTAAGCCATGGTGAGCTAGCTCCTCTAAATTTCTTGCTTGAACCTTAGTGCTGGAATCAATGAGGGACTGCAGGAGGATGTAAGGTATACTGAGCTTCTGAGGTGCTGGAGTGTCCATTCCATACCTTAATTCTTGGAGGATTCTAAAGTGATAACCATAAACAATGATGTACCTCCCCTCACAGGAAATGTATTTGATTATCTTATACCTAACCTCATCCCAGGGATATGGTATGCTAGCCCTTTTAATGCTATTTTTATCTTCAATAGGGGTTTCATTATTTTGGAAAAAGTTCTTCTTGGAAGCCTGGCCAATTGATTTCTCATCTTTACTCCAAGGCAGCCCAAGAGGAAGGGTAGTGACCCTATTGATGAATTCAAGGTTTATCTCCATGGAAAGACCTCTAATGGTGACAGTGGCATGAGTTCTTTTTTGAGGGACTAGAGAGAGAGCAAACTCTTGGGCAATTTCCTCATCAAACCATTGGAATTTCTCAAAGAAATTCATCCAGTTCACCCTTGTGAAGATGTCCACCACTTGTGGATGTGCATGGAGCCTAGTGGAGCTGGTGAGCTCCTTTCTCATAAACCCTCCTGTCATATTGTCTATACTCTTTTAAAAAAACCAAATATGGAGATGGAGACAAAGAATTTTGAGAAAAACATAGGAGACTGTGTTTTTTTTAAATAAGCAGAATTTTTTTATGTATTTTCTCCTCTCCTAAAGACTTTATTTCCTCCTCAAATTGAACCCACTTCTTTCATATATTGATATTCAATAGGGGGCATGCATGAACCCTACCTCTTCAAACCGAAAATCGTGCAAAAAATCGAGTTTTCTCTGTTCAAAACGACTCACTGCCCCTCCTGTAGAAGCCTGTTGTCCCTCCAGTAGAATTCCTGTAGGTGCTCCTGTAGAAAATGTTGAGAGTAGAAATATGGGAGAGATCGATGGAGGACGATGGTTATGAAGTTGTGGGGGCACAAGAAGACTACTGTAGCTGAGTTGCGAGGAGAGAATGAAGGAAAAGGTGGTGAGAATGCTTGGGGAGGAATACTTATTACCCTTTATGGATATTTTCAGTGATGAGGGTGAGTTGGAAAGGTATAAGTTGGCCATATTCGGACTGTTTTTCCCCACCTACTTGGTCATCATGGCCTCTCCTCATGATTATCTCTCATTATTGCATCAGAGTTCACACTTCCTCCACTACCTGCCCTTGGCATCTTGTGCTGGAGTTGACTGTGTGCACGTGCGGGTGACATCTCGGATGAGTGAAGTCAACTAGATGAAGGCCAAGTTTATTGGCCACCTTTCCCTCATTCAACCTCAATCATCTCGTTTCTTTTGCATGACTTCTAATTACACAAATGCAAACAGAGGAGCGATTTAGTTACTTACCTGTGATCTGAAAGTATTTGTTGTGAGGTGTTGTGGCTCTCTCTGTTGCATGCCTTTATTTATTTTCATGCATGTTGTCTACTTGTTGATGTGTGGTTGTGTGCTTATGAAAGTTCTTCTCTGGCTGGATTTGAGCTTTAGGTGCTTTATCAACCTTCATGTTTGCACTCTCTTGCTGTTGGTGCTGGATTTTAATGGGACCAGCTACTACAGGAATTCCTACAAGAGCTCCTGTAGTTGCTTCTCCCCTTGAAAATTTAGCTTCTTTCTATGCTTGGAGATCGAGGATGATGCTAGAGGTGTATATAAATATGGAGAGGTAGTAGGTAGGCTTCAGGTGAGGTGGATGGTGCTTTTTCCTCTCATTTTTTATTTTTTCTAAAAAACTGAAAAACTATTTTTCTGTGTTTTACTTGTGCAGGAGGAAAAATGATGCTTGGGATGTGATGCAGGTTTGGAGATGAGGGAAAGGAGGTTTGAAGATTTTAGGAGTAATTATAGGTTCTTCATGAAGCTTCCTTGTCCCTCAAACTACCTTCTATAGCCACTTCTGGCTCTCTGTAATTCCTATAGGAGCCTCCTATAGAAAACACAGTTTTTGAAAAAGAGGTACAGTGGGGTGAAAGAAATGCCAAAAATGATGGAGGAAGGTGTGGAGAAGATGAGATGGGTGCTGGAATGAATGTCAGGGTCCCCTTGCCACCTTCTTCTACTCCCTGTAGTCCTCCTGCAAACCTGCAATGCAACAAAAAATTTATTTTCTTTCTTCATTTTTATTTTTTTTGGAAAAACAACTAGGGCACCTCAGAGAGGTTTTCACCCTAATTGCCTGCCCTGGGCACCTCCAAGGGAGGTTTTCACCCAGGGATCTTATTATTTTTTCTCTCTCTCTTTTTTGACATCGCTGGGCTACCTCAAAATAGGTTTTCAACCCAATGATGGGACTCAAGCGCCTCATGGAGGTTTTCACTTGAGTCCTTATTATTTTTTTTATTTTTTTTTCGTCAATGAGTGGGTGAAGTGGAAGCTAAGACATGCTCCACTACCATCATTGTTTTATTCATATCTTCAATAAACTCTCGCTTGGAGAGGGGTTTATTGTAGACTTTCAACTGATGTCCATTGACAAGCATGGGGATGGCTTCATCATCAATGGTTCTGATCAGAAATGAACCATTGTCATTGCATTTCTCCATAGTGTAGGGTCCCAGCCATCTTTTCCTCAGTTTTCCTTTGAAATCCTTGTATCTTGAACCATAGAGTAGTGCCCAATCTCCCTCTTGGAATTGATTCTCCTTGATATTTTTTGTCATGCCATATCTTTCTCTGAAGTTAAACTACCTTTGTGTGGAGAAGGGCTTGCAATCTGTATTCATCCAATCCATTGAGCTCAAGTAGTCTCTCCTTCTATGCACGGCTGAGGTCTAGGTCCATCTGAGCTACCATCCTTAGAGTATTGAACTCAAATTCTATTGACAGCAAAGCCTTCTTCCCATAGACCAGTTCATATGTTGTGAACCCGATGGTGGTCTTCCATGTTGTGTTGTAGGCCCAAGTGGCCTCAACTAATCTGTCCACCCAATATTTTTTGTTGCTGCTCACTACCTTGGTTAGGATCCCTTCCAATGCTCTGTTGGTGACCTCCACTTGCCCATTGGCTTGTGGATGGTAAGGAGTGGAAGTCATGTGCTTGATATTATGATGTGTGAGAAGGTCTTCAATCAGGTTGGAAGTGAACTGACTGCCTTGATCTGTGACCAACTTGCTTGGATACCCGAACTTGTAGAATATGTTTTCTCTCAAAAACTCAGCTAATTTTTCCTCTGTCACTGATTTGATTGCTTTTTTCTCTGCCCACTTTGTCAAATAGTCGGTGCACACAACGTTGTATTGTTTCTGCTTTGAAGGAGGGTTGATAGGCCCCACAAAGTCCATGCCCCACTTCTCAAATGGCTGAAAGGTCACTTGAGGTTGCATGGGCATCTCATCCTTTGGAGTAGGTTTCCCCATCCTCTGACACCGATCACACTAGCTTGTATATCTCCTCACATCCTGATGAAGAGTGGGCCAGTAGTAGCCTGCTTGCAATATCTTGAAGGCAATTCTTTTTGCTACAAAATGACCTCCACAAGGCCCATCATGACAGGTCAGGAGGATGTCAAAGACTTCCTCCTCCCTAACACATCTTCTCAAGATCTCATCTAGACCAAGTTTGAAGACATTTCCCCCAATCCAGGTGAAAGGGGCACTTTTCCTTACTATCTTTCTCTTCTCTTTTGAGGATAGGTGTGGCGGGAACTGTGTTGAAACTAAGTAGTTTGCTATATCATCAAACCATGGAGAGAGTACTGATATAGCAAATAGGTGTTCATCTGGCATTTGGTCATCCACAATTCCTTCTTCACCTGTAGGAAAATTTACTCCAGACAAAAAGTCAGCAACAACATTCTCTTTACCAAGCTTATCAAAAATTGTCAAATCAAACTGCTACAGTAAAAGCAACCATCTAATAATGCAAGCATTTACATCTAGTTTGTTCATTATATATCTAATTATAGCATGATTAGTGTGCACAAAGGTTTGATATCCTGTGATATAATGTATGAATTTGTTTAAGGAATGCACGACTGTTATAGACATTTTTGGGAACTTCAACCCCAATCATAAATTTCCATAAAATGAGGGCTCCTAAGTCCCTAAAAGTGTTGCTTCACTGCCTAAAGGAACAAGTTCAGCTGATTACATCATCTCCCAGAAGTTCTCCACTAAAAACTGCTCATAAATGGTCAAAACTAGACCATATTGAAAACCCATTGCAGAGGGTGCGATGCATATCACCTTCCTAGTGTACAAGGTGCGATGCATACTGAATGGCTCCTCTATAGGGTGTGATGGTCGGGAATGGACAAATGGCAAGGACAAAATGCGAGGTGGAATATCATGGAATCTTCCAGAAGCTTCCCCTCTGACACTTGCCTCTCTGTTTTCGGCCAGGGATGAGTAAGAGATCATCATTCTCCAAGTGGAAGCAGGAACTATCAGAGAGAGGACACTAATCAAGACCCCAAAAGATGACTCACCTCCCTACAATCATCTATGTATGGATCCCTCATCACACAGATCTAGAGGCTGGAATTTTGTATCTTATAGAGAAGTCTTGATGGTTTTCTGGTGTATATTCATAGTGTTGGGTGATCTAAGCTTTACTTGAGGTGAAGAAGGGCTTTCTTGCTAGAGGATGATGCTAGGTCAAAACATATGGTTGTAATCCTCTTGCTACTTTTCATCTTAATAAAGCTATTCAAGTTTTCCTCCATATTCTTGTATGTTTACTTATATATGCATTTGTATGGTTAACACACATCTGGTCCTATGTTATTTATGAATATAGATCTTTGTTCTTCATGCATTTGTATGGTTAACACACATCTGGTCCTATGTTATTTATGAATATAGATCTTTGTTCTTCGATAGTAGTATGTTGATGTGATTCCACAGGTGCTCTTTGAAGCTGGGTAGACGAAGAAGAAGTGGAAAAGCTCTATTAGGAAGGAGAGGAAATCAAGCGCAAGATTAAGGTTGGTCTCCTTTGTTCCACTCCTATCTATTTTCATAAAGGAAAGCAAAAATAGAATTTGCTTGTTTGTTTCTAAGATAGCTACCAGTCTTAGTGGGAATAACAGCATCCGAGTGGACACTATTCCCGGTAAAATTGTGGACATAGCATTTGCAAATGAAAAAGATGTATTTTTGGTTATCTATCTAGATGATCTTACAGTATTTTCAAAATCTGATGAAGATCACTTGCATCACTTAAGGATTGTTTTTCATAAATGCAAAAGAATTGGCATCTCACTTAACCTAAAGAAGAGCTTGTTCGCCATGGAAGAAGGTAAGCTACTAGGACTCATCATCTCTAAAGATGGCATCCACATTGATCCTACAAGAGTGGAGGCCATTCAGCGACTATACTTCCCTAGGAACAAGAAAGAGATTCATTCGTTCAATGGGAAATTCAATTTTTTGAGAAGATTTATTCCTAATGTAGATGAGCACTTGAAAGAAATGACAAACATGTTGAAGAAGGATAGCAAGGTAAAGTGGTCTTTGGAGTCTAAGAAATCATTTCATGCTATAAATTTTGCATTATCCACTGTTCCTATTTTGATTAGCCTAGATTATACTTCAGATTTCATCATCTTTTCTTTTGCTTCTAAGCATACGTTAGCAGCAGTCCTAATGCAGAAAAAAGATCAGAAAATTGAGCAGTCTATAACATTCTTCAGTCGCACTATAAGAGATGTAGCACTGAGATACAATATCATTGAGAAGCAGGCATTCACATTGGTAAAATCCCCCAAGGATTTCTGAGTTTATATTCTACATTCTCATACCATTTCTTATGTCCCTACTGTAGTAGTGACAGAAATTCTTGTGCAGACAGATCCTAAAGGAAAAAGAGGAAAGTGGATTGCAGCCATGTTGGAGTATGACTTGGAGATAAAGCCTACAAAGCTCATCAAAGGACAAGGGTTAGCTAAACTCATGGTCGAATCAAGTATGCACGCATTAGATATCAATTTTATTGCTGCACTATCAGAAGAACAAGAAGAAGACGACCCTTTCCTGCAAGTGTCCGATATGTTCATATCCTTACCTTGGTATTTCGACATTTTCTATGTCTTGTTGTTATAGACATATTTAGGCACTTCAACCCAAATATTATATGTCGATAAACTAGGGCTCTTCAACCCCTAAAAGTGTCGTTTCATACCCTAAAAGGTCATGGCCATCTGATTACATCATTCCCCAAAAGTTCCACCTAAAAAGCCATCCAGAATTGGCCTAAATGGGACCATATTGACTACTCCACTGTCAGGGTGTGATGCATAATGACTTCTACACTAGCCAGGTGTGATGCATATTGATGGGGCCTTCTGTAGGGTGTGATGAGTGAAGATGGACAAATGTCCGAGATAGTTTGCTAAGTGGATGCTCAGGGAATCTTCCAGAAACTTTTCCTATGACACTTGCCTCTCTGAATTCACCCAGGGATGAGTAAGAGATCCAAGAAATCTCCATGTGGAACCAAATGCAATAAGTGGAATGACACTAATCAAAACCCCAGAGATGACTCACAACCTTACACACATCTATAAATGGGTCCCTCATCCGAGAGATCTAGAGGCTGGAATTTTGTGAATTGCAAGGAAGTGTTGATAGTTTGTATTTGAGAAAGAGCATTGTATTGTTGGTGTGATCTTGCTATTTCATGAGGTGAAGAGGGCTTTGATGCTGGATTAGACAACTGGGTTATAATTCTCCCTTCTATATAATAAAGTTCTTCGAGTTTTTTTCCATATAATTGTGCAATTGTGAATGTTATTATTTGTGAATGCCATTATATGTTCATTATATTTCTGATTCCGTAATGATTATGATATAATAGATCAAGATTCTTTGACGATTCTTTGTTATTATGTTTCTACTGGTACTCTCCAAGTGGGATAAGTACGAAGAGGAGTTGCAAGCTCTGTCAAGGGGGGGAGAGATCAAGCAAGGAGTTAAGTGGAAGATCCAGGTTGGTTCCTTTGTCTTTCTCTTATCTATTATACATAGAAGAAATCACGAATTTCTTTAAGCTGTTGTTTCCAGGGTAGTTGCCAAACCTAGAGGTTTACTCAATCGAAAAGACACTAGTTTTCCCAGAAGAAAAATGGTGACTCCATTGGAGATCGAATAGATGTTTGTTTTTTTTATTGTTTGTTTTATAAACTATAGACGAAGCCTGAAGTCAGCCAGGTAGCCTTCGAACTGCTCTTGCTCTGTAATTGCATAGTAGATGAAGGTTGCTTCAGTCAATCTCTGGTTTAGTTTATGAATTAAACATTTGACTTACAAGCATTCTAGATGCCCTTTTGGTAGCTCATTAACCTCTCAAGATCATTCCTCTATACTTTTCTCTTTACTGTCCATCATATCTCAGCTTAACTCACTGAAATCAGCTGCAAATTTGAGCCAAAACCCACTTTAGTTGCACTCACTAGCCCATTGGACTATCTGTCACTGTCAACCAGTATGCATCGCACCTCCTGAGTTTGTAAAGTGAAATGCATCCCTATTTCTTTGAAGCCCAGGTGTGATGACTGACTGAACCTATTTCCATTGTAGAAATTTGGGGATTTTGTCCTTGTTTTCAGTTCTATTTAGTCATTTTTACTGCTTATGAATAATGCCTCATTACTGAAACCTCCATGCATCACACAGATCAGCCTCCACTGATTGGGATTAGTAAATTCTTTTATGTATTTGTCCATCATTTACAATCCTTTGTCAAAAAGTTGCTTAAATCGATTTGTTGTTTTGGTACAAAAAGTGTCATAATTGTAATTTTATGTCAAAAAGAGAAGTGTTGTTTTGTGAACTTTTTGTCATGTATTTGATTTGATTAGTTGATATTCGAAGTCTCGAAAGCATTTTCTATTCGAAATTGAAAAGTGTCATTTAGTCTTCCTATCTATTTTGAAAAAGAAATTGTCGAAATGTCGCTTTGAGTAAAATATTTCAGATCTTTGCTACATTTGTTTTTCCTTTTTGGCATTTTTCACATTAAGGAGAATGGAAAACAAATACATGCATTTGCATTTGCATTTAGTTTGCGTGCAAAAAATGATTTAGGAAAGTGCATTAGTGTGTGATTTTTGCTCTTTGTTTGAAAGAAATTGTAATCTTCTTTCCCTAGTAGCTAGGATTTTCATTGATCAAAATGAACAACGATTGTTTATCATTGTAGATTGCATTTTTAGGAATTCCATATCAACAAAACGCGGTGAACCATTGAAAGGAAAACTTTTAAACAAGATCAATTCTAAAATAAATCTCAATGAACCTAAAAACGCTTTGGAACTTAACACAACACATCTAGAAGTCTAGGCTAGAGACATGTTCTGGCATCGTAAAAACTAGTAACTATCATTTTCATCGAAGGTTGGGTGATTCCTCCTCCTTGATACGAAAAGTGCTAGAACAGACTTGTGCTCCCCGTACCATCGAGTATATATTGGGAGACCACAATAGGCTTATATCCTTTATCCATAGGAAGCCGAATCTACCGCCCTATTGATCGCAATGCACTGAACACAACATTTGGGAAGATTGACTCCCGTACATAAGTCCTTGGTAATTTCTCTTTAATTTACCACCAAGGTGTATATTGAAGTTTTGCAATTGGTTTGGTAATCCCTCTATCTAGATTTTCCAAAGTAGTCACTTTCATTCCTTTTCGACTCTTTAAAAGAGAAGATCCATCTGAGCACTTGTCACTTTAGGCTCATTAAAATTCGAAGGGGGCTAGAGTCATCTTTAGCGTTTTCTCGACTCTTAAAAATTGAAAAAGAAAAGTTGTGTCAAAGCGTCATTAAAATTCATTGAATTTGGAATAACATTCCTATTCCTTCTTTGATCATAGGTTGAGATAATGGAGTCCACCAATCAAGGAATCCCTTTTGAGGGGAATCCTAGGGTTATCGGGAAATCTAGTGTCCACTCAGAGCTACTAGTCCCACTAAGATGGGTAGCTATCTTAGAAACAAACAAACCAAAACTACTTTTGCTTTCCTTTATGAGAAGTAGATAAGAGGGGAACAAAGGACACCAACCTCAATCTTGCGCTTGGTTCCTTGCTTTGTTCCTCTCCCTTCTGGCATATTTTTTCCGCTCCTTCTTCACTTACCCAGCTTCAAAGAGCACTTGTGAAATCAAAGTAGCATAATAATATCGAAGAATAGAGATCTACAATCATAGAAAATATAGGACTAGATATATATTGACCACACGAATGCATATATCATTAAACATACAAGAATGTGGAGGAAAACTTGAATAGCTTTATTAATATCAAGAATAGCAAAGAGGATCACAACCCATTGTTCTGACCCAGTGTCATCCTCTCAGCATGAAATCCCTTCTTCACCTCATGAAAAGCTTAGATCACCCAACACTATGATATTTCACCAGGAAACCAACAACACTTCCTTATAACATACAAGATTCCAACCTCTAGATCTCTGTGATGAGGGATCCATATATAGATGATTGTAGGGGGGTGAGTCAACTTCTGGGATTTTGATTAGTGTCCTCTCTCTAATAGTTCCTTATTCCACTTGGAGATTGATGATCTCTTACTCATCCCTGGGCGAATTCAGAGAGGAAAGTGTCACAGGAGAAGTTTCTGGAAGATTCCATGATTATTCACCTTGCAAACTATCTCTGCCATTTGTCTACTCTCACCCATCACACCCTAAAAAAGGGCTTTCCAGTATGCATTTCACTTTTTACACTGAGCAGGTGAGATGCATCGCACCCTCTGCACTGGGCACTCTATATGGTCCAGTTTTGACCAGTTTTGAGCCATTTTCTGTGGAGAACTTCTGGGAGATGATGTAATTAGCTGACCTTGTTCCTTTAGGGTGTGAAGCAACACTTTTATGGACTTAGAAGCCCTTGGTTTATGGACATGTATGATTGGGGTTGCAGTGCCCTAAAATTTCTATAACAGTTTCCCCCTAAAGCATGAGGTCCTTAATCTTTTGATGTCGGGTGAAATGCTTTATCATGAGGATCCGAAGTTTTTTCGAGCTGGAAGGAAACCTATAATAAGATACAATACAATACATTATCTTCATAATATTTTTCATGATCTTGCTGAGGCGGGCATTCCCATGCTCAGCTTTATAAATTCATTTTCATGTACATAGGACAGACAACCGTCTGTGTAGCAGACTGATGATTCGGACGGAGTCATCATCCTTTGATTCAGATGATCATCTGTTCGGCAATGATGTACATTTGATTTCTTTATATTCCTAAATATATCGCAACCCAAATGGATGAATCTAGATCTGGTGTCTTCAAACTCGTTCAATCTTCACTCGGAGTACAAGTCAATCCATGTGAAAGATGTTCTGGAGTCGAACATGGAAAGACATCGCCTGATTACCAGTCAATAATGTAAGTTGTTAACAGGTGCAAGAGGAATCACTGATAATGATGATGACCCTCAAGGTACAACAGTACAATTCACGTGGTGTGAAAATGGGACTTGGCATCGAACACCACGTAAAAACTTTCAGTCGAAGGCCATTGATGTAAACCTGTCACCGGAAGTGAGAAACTTGTCATTGAGGCATGCAAGCTTCAAAGTACTGAAAAGGTTGTTCCTAGGTCGACTTCTTGGATAATGAGCTGATGTCAACAAGAAGTGACTTGTAATAGGAGGTCCTTAATGAATCCCACATCTATGGCACGGAACAGAGAAAATGATTTTGGAGGTGAAAAACGATCTTATGATATAAGATTCAGGGTGGCAGTCATGAAAGAATGTAGCGTGAATCTATTGTAGCAGATGAGACACAGGTGAATTCTCTGAGCAACTTCTCTTGAACATATTGTTGACACTGAAATGGATTGGTAGCATTAACCCCAAAGATGGATGGTACGATGGACCAATGGTGATATGACCAGTGAACGGAATAACCCAACCCGACTCAGACGTGGAGTGAAAGTGTCATGTTCAAGAGCGACTTGCTACCAATAAAGTTTCTTCAATTTTTCTTCCCAATTTTCCCCAGTCATTGCTGACCAGTACCTCTTTATTTTTATCAAGCTTGAGGAGGATAACATATGCTTATTCTATAATTCGCCCTTCGGGCGAACCTGTCGCTATGTTTTAATGAGCCTAGCGACAGTGAAACTCGTTCTTGTCCATTTGGACAAGTTTGTCACTATTGATTATAACAATTTTAACGATAATGATAACTCGTTCCTTTTTCAATTTTAGAGAGTCTGAAAAGGGACTGAAAAGGAAACTCCAATAATCCTTTTTTGTCATATAATCCCTTAAGTCCGAAAAAGTATAAAATAATATGAAAGGGATGAATTTTCGATAGTTTTAACGAGCTGAACAAGACAAGCGCTCGATATTTTTGTGTAATAATCCCTCATGTCCAAAAAGATTAAAATCTAGAGGAGGAATAGCACTTCCGGTAGCTTTAATGAGCTGGAGAGGCCAATCTCTCAACAATATTTTCATATTTTACGAGTTAGATGAAAAGAGCTTAAAGGAGACTCGTTTTTTGAGGAATGGGTGATAATTTCAGGTAGCAACTGATTCTAGGTAAGGTTTTGAATTTTCCAATCATGGCAGTGTCACAAGGATGGCTAATAGAATCACTCATCATAGATGTTCCTCAAAAAGGGTAAACAATCAAATGGAGGCGTATGATTAGCTAAAACATAGTGGAGGTGATGATGAGAACACGACCAAGGCTCAAAAGTTAATGATAATGCATTCACAATGGTTATTTACCGGAGATTGGTTCATTTTTTAATGAGATTAAACTCTGGGAGAAACATTTTCTTATTTCTTAAGGTTAATTTTTAACGAGCTTGAACTTCACATAAAAACTGCTCGTGATAATGGTCATTGATTATTTGATTCACTGTTAGCACTTTTTTCTTTCAATGGTTGTACTACCTGCTTAATTGCTTCATCAAATTGATTAGAAATGAAAACACATGCTTGAAAAATGAGTTAAAACATTAATACCTTACTCGAATTATGTGAATAGTAATTTAAAAGTGACTTTTACCTCTCATTTTTCCATTTCATTTGAACTTGATTTGTTGGAGCTCTGGAGGTGATTTCCCCCCTGATTTTTACTAGCTGATTCTAGGAGATTCTATGGACTATTCTCGGCACCGTTTGGACCAGGTAGGAGCTAAACCTATGCTCTTCAGTTGCATTCTTTCCTTTTTGAATTCTAAGCATGTTTCCCTACTTTGTTGAGCCTCTGGGGTTTGAAAAATTTTCCCTAGCCCCATTTCACCCTTTCTATATCGAAAGGTGGGATGCATACTAGAATGGTCACTGGCCAGTTTGTATGCATCGCTCCCAGTACATTGCTGGGGTGCGATGGGCGCAAAGAGGAAAACTTGTGCACTGTTTTTCATGGAATTTTTGCCTGTTTTTTTGCCAAATCAAGATCCTGACTCTTCCCTTGTTTGTTTTCAGAGATTCATCGGAGCAAAATGGTTATTACATGGCGAGAATGTGAGCATGAAGAAGAAGACATGGTTTCTTTACATGTCCGGGTACGGTAACTGCACTGTGGAACTGTGGCTTGCTCAAGTTTTTCTGCATCTCTAGCATGACGCAACAAATCAACTTGTCGCAGTATTTCCTCAATGCATGGGATCCTACCAACCAGGTGTTCCAGGCCAGAGGAAAATCCATCCCCCTGACTGTCGTGGACATCTGTTTTTTGACCAGTTTATCAAGGCATGGTGCCCCTCTCTCATTATCAGGTTCTGCTCATAGGGGCAAATCCGTGAGAGATCACATTCACTGGTATTGCAGAGAGGGATCTCAGCCGAGTAGGGATGGAAAGATCAACATCCGAGATGTCACTGACCGGTCCTTGAGGACCATTCTGTTTACTTTTGCTAGACTAGCTGCTGGTGCGGCTCTTCACGTGGCTAACAGGTCTTATATGCAGTATGCCTTGGAATGCATCGAACCGAAGATGTTCAACTGGTGTGATGCAGTACTCCCTGTGATGAAAGAACAACTAACCAAGGTGAAAAGCGGAAGATCCAAGAATTTTGGCTATGGTTCTATTTTGACTACTTTCACCTTGAAAATATCCCACTGATGCAGCCGCAGTACATTTCACTTGGTTAACCCCACCGACCGAGCCACGGATGCAGAGATGGGTTGAACTCATGGCCCGACATGCTGGTCATTCCTAGATTTCTTTCACTAACACCTTATTTGAGTGGTTCAACCACCAGAAGATGGTTTATGCCGAGTGACCATATGCTGGTATGGATTTCCAGGGTGACCCGGATTTGGTGCTGCCGGCTGGTGTGCAGTTGGGTGCTATAATTAAATTCTTTGACCATATCTCTGTTTATTGTTTTCATAATGTTCTTATGCTTTCTTTGATCAAGACTAATAAAAACTCATGTGCTCATGCAGACATTGGACCAATTCGACCAACAGTACGCCTGAGAGTACCAACTACCACTCCGACAGGAGAGGCTGTTGGGAGGGCCATCCTTCGCGACCTTGATGTGGCCGAGACTCTTTTAGCATTGCAGGATCAGGTCAAGGGTCTCACTCAGGGAAAATTTTAAGAACCCCCTCTAAATTTATAAATATAATAAATGGGCGAATCTCCATGGTATATAGGAAAAATGGAAGGCGATTTTATCAATAATATAATATGTATATAAAAATTTTTTGGCGAATCTCTCACCAGGCATGGCGAATATTTTACTCAATTATAAAATCTTGTAATATCTTGGCAAGTCTTTCACTAAATAATAAAACTTTGTAAAGTCCTAGTGAATCTTAGCATTGTGAACTCTTAGAGAATTTTTTGAAAAAGTATAAAACCATATATGACAAGAGCCACATGGTGGCAATATCACTATTTTTTTTCACATTTCCACGACATGGAACTTGTTTATAAAATTATAAAAAAGCCAACCAAGTCCCTTATAATATGCAGGTAAGCTTATAATAGAGTCTGATACCTCTACTATGCTTGTCTTTGTTCAAGTGTCATATCTGCTATACTTAACACTGTGAATCACAACTCTCTCAAAACTCAACTCTATAGTGTAATTAAAACCTTTGGAAATTGAATCTGATAACTCTATAAAAAGGATTAGTGAAATAGAAGCTTTTGTGAATGAGCCCACTAACTATCACTGCTAAACAATCAATCTAGACTATGAAGTCTTCCATCTTGATCACAATCGTGCTCACGATCAAGGGAGTGCGACCACCTGGCTTGACATAATGGCCATCATAGTGTCACTTTGAATCTCCTTTCCTGCGTGGATGTTTCTACAAATCAATGTGAAATCAAAGTCACTGTGAATTTTCTTTCCTGCGAGGGATCACATCCACAGTTGATTAGTAAAAGATAATCTACTATATATTATGTTCAAGAAACTGACTACAATCTACAATGGAAACGAGACCTGAATTCTTATTCTGAATTTGAATATCTTAGGACAACATAAGAGATAAAAATTCATATAACCTTAGTAGCTATAAAAAAATCATTCCATCATTACAAGACCACCTAGATTTTGGCACTTGATGTAAATAATGGCACTAGTTGTAGTGCTTATTTGCATTAACACCATGGAAAAGCAACAACAATGTTTCAAAGCACACTTACTGGAAAAGTTATAATGTTCCAAGAATATTTAATGATAGCATCTAAAACTTGTACTATGGTGGGAAAACTAGGGAACCCAAATCTTGGAAGATATCTCATACCAAATCTGAGAAAAAACTAAAAAGGGGAAAAAATCAAAATCTATAAATCAAGCAATGAATTGTTTACAAATCAAATACAATTCCTTTAACTAACAGTTAAATTGTGGTGATATATTTAAATATTTAGTAAGAGGGGAACTTCAAACCATGGAATATTACCTTTGTCATTACAGTCATCCCTCAATGACTGAGATTACAAATCAATACTTATGGAAAGATTTTAAGAAATTCTGTGAAATAGTAAAGCATAACCTCTATTTTCAAGCAACAAAATCAAGACTTTGTTACATCTAGAGCCATAAGTGATACATAATCAATGAATCAAGTCCTTGTATGGCACAGGCTTGTTTCACAACCTCTATTTTCTCAATAACAAAATCAAGACACTGTATGTGGTTATTTCCAAAAGGAAACTGCATTTTAATTTGGAAGAGGATCTTATCAAAAGACATGGATTTATTCAAAGCTACAAAGCCTAATGGGTTACTGAAAATAAGTTGGAATATGGGATCATGATACTTAAATTGAAAAAATATGCTTTCCTTTTAGAAACATTACAGTTATACAATGTTTTTTGAAAGCATTAGAATTTGAAATTGGGCCTTTCTATCAAGACAAATTTTCATTAATAGAATGTACTTTCCTACCCGAAATGTTGTAGATATCTAAGAAAAACTTGAAAAGCATAAGAGAACTTAGCGTAATGTACTTTCTTTCCTTCCTTAACATTATTAAAGAGTTGAGGTTCCCAAAGTCATCAGGTAACATTTAAAGGAAATGACAATTAGTAATAGTCCAATTCACAACTGAAGATGTGTCACAAATACGAGGGGGCATCTCCTCCAAATCACAAAAGTGCTCCAAGTTAAAATCTAGCATTATTGGAAGCTTAATGCTTGACTGGGTGTTATTGAACCCATACATTTTTCCAATCAACACTAAAAGCTTAAAGATAGCTTCTCTAAGTCCTACATGACTTTACTATGCTCTTGAAGTGGGGGCACATGCAGGCTCTCTAAGTGAGTAGTCTTAAACTAAGTGAAGATAAGGCCGATAAATCATTCAATGTGGATTTCTTTAACCCATAATTGAATACTATGTCTCTCTTAAACCCATAATTGAATACTATTAGGACTTTCAAATTTTTCATGGAACTCAAAAATGTTGGAAGAAAGTATTTGCTTCCAAAAAAGAGTAAAACTAAAGCCTCTGCTTGAGGACAATTGATATCACACCACTAATACTTCTCCATGGAATCTGTATAGGTAAACCACAAATGTAGAATTCCATTAGAATATTGTGTTTATTGAATACACAAATGAAGTCATTGCATTTCTTTAAAATATCTTTTGAAATCAAAATTATTGAAATTACATATCAATAACCTAATCGATGTAGGACAAAATTCACGCGTGTCATTCACAGAAAGCATGAGAAAAAACCTAATACTGTATATAAAACCAAGAAAAATTCAAATTCATCGCTTCTAGGGACCTCCTCTGCTTGAGGACAATTGATGTCACACCACTAATATTTCTCCATGGAATCTGTATAGGTAAACCACAAATGTATAATTCCATTAGAATATTGTGTTTATTGAATACACAAATGAATTCATTGCATTTCTTTAAAATATCTTTTGAAATCAAAATTATTGAAATTACATATCAATAACCTAATCGGCGTAGGACAAAATTCACACATGTCATTCATAGAAAGCATGAGAAAAAACCTAATACTATATATAAAACCAAGAAAAAATCAAATTCACCCTGCCAATACACAAGTATGTTCCTGTTTGCAGTTAGAGAAATTACCCAAATTACAATATGTTTAATCCAACCTATGTTGGAAAGTTATAGAAGGATGACTAGTGCAATGAATCCATTCCTTTTAGCACTGGATTTGTTTCAATTTAAAACAGAAGAATACAAATATACTTGTCCAATGTCTATGCTTTAACCATTCACCTTAACATGTTTTTACAATATAATTTCCTAAGTATATTTAATATCTTCATTATCCTAAAAACCAACCTATATCCATCTTAACTCCACATCTACCACTCTTAGGGGCATGAAATCTAATTATCCCTCTGAGTACTTGGTAGACATAGAATTAAGATGGATCTAAGATGATAGAATTTCCCCTTTAAATAGTCTATGGTCACATTAATACCATGGTATTACCATGGGTCAATACCATGGGTTATCATAAACCCGGAGCTTAAAAATTACTATTAGTAATTTAT
>APFE030316323.1:93489-126864 GCA_000404065.3 Pinus taeda | reverse complement strand
TCAGGTTGTTTTTTTTGGGTTTTGGGCTAGAGTACCCATTTTGAGGTAATAGTTCTCATTTGATTGGTAACTATGCTTCAACAACAACAATGGAAAATCCATAAAAACAATTTGAACAACCATAGAGAATGAATTGAAAAATCAACAAAGACAAAGTTATCAAAGAATAAAAATATCACATCCTTAAAGGCAATTTGCTACCAAGTACCAGAATATTTTCAATGGTTATTGTTTTTCATTTACAAATTTTGGACAATAAAGTTGTAAATTTTAGGGCATATTTTGGAAACAATATGATAAAAGATAGAAGAAATGAACCTTATCAGAGATAACATGCTTGTAAATTCACATAGACATAATCTTAGTGGAAATAATCCTTTTGCTCCCTTATTTGACGATATTAAATGTTATTATTGTCATAATTATGAATATAAAGCAGCAAAGTGTAGAACCAACAAATTCAAATCAACTCTTCAGATTAAACATACACAAGAAGAATCTAAGACCTTGAGGAAGAAAAACGAAGAAAAGAAAGAAGAATGTGGCATTGTCTTGTGCGCCCAAAACCAAGGTAGTTATTGGTATATGGATAGCGGATGTTCCAAGCATATGATTGGTGATAGAAGCATATTCTTGTCACTGAATGAAAACAAGACCAGAAGTGTCATTTTTAACAATGATGCTCCAGGCAACATCACGAACAAGGGAACAATAATCTTGGACAATGGAAAAGGTAAAGCTTCTAACGTTCTCTTTGTAGATGGGCTCAAGCATAATCTATTAAGTGTAAGTCAAATGTGTGACCAAGGGTGTGATGTTAACTTTCACTCCAAAGGTCGTGAGATGAAGTCAAAAAACACATGGAAGGTAATAGAAAAGGTGTGAGAACCTCGAACAATGTGTATGTACTTAAGGAAGAAAACAAGTGTTATTTTGGGAAGCTTGATGAGTGTTATTTGTGGCACAAAAGACTAGGAAACTTGACTTTCAACCATATTGTGAAGATCAATAAAAAGGGCGATGTAAGGGACTTACTAAAATTTTATATGCTAAGGAACATAATCTGTAAATCATGCCAAATTGGCAAGAAAACCTGAGTTCCTTCCAAGACCAAAGAAAATTCATCCACTAGGCCACTACAACTAGTTCATACCGACTTATGTTAATTATTGATGATTATACCAGACTTATATGAGTTGCATTTCTTGAAGCATTTGAAAAGTTTAACACCTCCAAAGCCATGGTTCAGAACCAAATTGACAGCGAACTAAAAGTGTGTAAGTTCATACAGAGGTGGGGAGTTCAAATGAGTTCAATAACTTTTGTGAAGAGTGTGGCATAAGAAGACAATTCACTATTGCTAACACCCTACAAAAAAATGGTGTGGTTGAAAGACAAAATAGATCAATTCAACAATTGGCAAGAGCGACGACAAATGAAAGAAATCTACCAACTACTTTTTGGTCTAAAGTTGTTCACACAATAATACATATTTAAAAACAAAATTTACTTCAAGCCAAACAATGATAAGACTACATATGAATTGTGTTATGGAAAATCAACCACAATAAACCACTTCAAAGTCTTTGGGAGCCAGTTCTACATCAAGAACAATGATGACAACCTTGGTAAGTTTGATGCAAGGGTTGATGAATGAATATTTTTTAGGATATTCTAATAACAACAAAGGAGCTAAAATAAATTATATGCAAAATTATTGACTTCCCTAATGTAAAGGTGGATGAGAAGTTACCTCTTAAAAGAAAAAAGGAAACATTTATCAATCCACCTGACTAGTCCAATAGTGAAGATGAAGTAGAACAACTTGAAGAACCGAGAGAAGAGGAAGAAGCACAGGCATAATACTCATTAAAAAATCCCTCAAGGCATGTACAAAAACATCATCCTACAAATCAGATTGTTGGTGATAAGGAAGTATGAGTTCAAACTCAAAGAACATTAATGAATACCTCTAGTCAAGCACATATTGCTATGCTATCCATGATTGAAAAAAAAATACTTTTCTCAGGCAAGCAAAGATGGGCATTGGATAAAACTATGAATGAGGAACTTGATTAAATTGAAAAAAATCAGACTTGGGAATTTGTTCCAAGATCATTAAATAAAAACATCATTAGCACAAACTGTGTCTTTAAGAAAAAATAAATGAGAATGGATAAGTGGTGAGAAATAAGGTGAGATTAGTATTTAATGGCTATGCTCATATTAAAGGAAATGATTGTGATGAAAGTTTTTCTCTTGTAGCACAATTAGAGGCAATTAGAATGTTTCTAGCTTTTCTCTGTCACAAAATTTTTAAAGTATATTAGAGGGATGTAAAATAAACCTTCTTGAATGGCGAGCTTGAAGAAGAGGTTTACATAGAGCAACCTGAAAGTGTAATATCCCCATTTTTAGTCCCCTCTATAGTACAACTAGGATGGATTTCCAGGGTATGTGATGGCTAGGCCACAAGAGTAGAATTACATCATCAGGGATCCAATCGCATTCTATTGGCACATTTCATCATCCACACAACTTGCTTTTTGTTCCATTGCATTCTGACAATTTTCATAAAACAAGGTTGTTATTGAGCCTGACTTAATTAATTATGCTTGAGGTGGCATTCCGAGAGGAATATTTGATGGAACAACTCAGTGTAATAGATTGTTGGAACTGGAATGAAAACATCTAGAGGACGGGATGATGATAAGAAACTTCTAGTGGTCAGATAAAGTAAGGTGAGCAATTTATCATTTTCCCTAATTAAAAGTGGATTTAATTAGTCACTTAATTAAATAAAAGGAGCGGAAAATAATTAATTGAAGGAAAAATATCAAAAGCGAACTAAGTGAAATTAAAAAAAAAAAAAGTAAAATTCACTGAGATCAAGTCAAAAGGGAGCTTCTAAAATAAAGAAAATAATATACTTCTAGAAGCTTGGAGATCTATCTATTGAGTCTTTAAAAGGAGGAGGAGATCTTTTGGAGACATCTTGGTTTGGTTGCTTATTTATCATAAAGATGTTTGGAGAATAGAGTTCTCAACTTCAGAAGCCCTGGGACGAAAACCCTTGAGTTTCCTTGTACGTGTTAAACGAAACCTCTACATTCTTACAGGAGATTTCATCCAGAAGTCTCATAGAGTGGTTGATTATTTATCATAGAGAGGTTTGGAGAACAGAATTCCCAACTTCAGAAGCCCTGAGATGAACACCCTTGAGTTTCCTTGTACATGTTAGACGAAACCCCAACACTCTTAGAGGAGATTTCATCCAGAAGTCTCATCGAGTGTCATTAGTGAGCAAATATGGAGCAAATTTGTGTATCAAGAGTGGAGCAGATTTGTGGATCAAGAGTAGAGATCATTCATATCTTCAATCCAGGCTTCATCTTCAGTTTGGTTTGCAGTTGTTGTTAGAGATCCTATCTCCTCAACCATTGTTCGACTATTGTATTATCATATCTATATTAATATAATAAGGCTGGAGATTTGTTGCATCTCTCTCATATTATAATTGTCGTGTTTTGTTGTAATTTGCTAGAGTAGAACAATTATTGATTTCTAGTTTTTATGTTATCATTTTCTCTGAAAAAAATTGAATAATTTCCATTATAGTTTTGGAATAAAATTAACGAAATTATTTTTATGAAGAAAATTTCCTGTCATGTAACATAATAATTAAATCGAGATATTACAGTGGTTTGAGAGTTGTGCATTCTTCTAGCCTGAAGGTTCTTGTTAGTAAATCTGATTTCTATTTGCAAAATTGAAAATTTTTGTCATAACTTCAGGGCCATCCTTAAGTCGATTACAGATTCCTAGAATATTCTGGGATTCGACGGACATGGGCGCAGTCAATTTTTTAATTGTTCCCATGTCCGTCGAATCCCGGAATATTCCAGGAATCTACAATCGACTTAAGCTCACCGTAACTTCAATGGAATTTCTTTCACCCTAGCTGATGTTTTCCATCTTCGGTGGTACTTGATATCCCCTAGTTGGTTTCTTATTTTTAATTCAGTTAATTATTTTGGAGGTATTTCATCAACCAATTTGAGGGTTTATTATTTTCTTGCAGACATTATTGGATCTAGATATTTTTCTCTTTGCATTTTAAATGGAGATGGAGATGTTTTTGCATTAAAGGTTGAAGTCCAAAGTTTTCCATTATCATTTGAAGGCTGAAATTGCAGTGCTTAGATCGAATTGTTTATGATGCTGAAATCCATATCCCTAAGAAAGCCAAGAACATTTACTTTGAGGCCAAAATTTTTATTCCTAGAGGTTAAGTGCTAGTTATTTGGTGGACGAGATTAGCAATTAATTAAAGGGGTTGAGAGCAAGTCTTAGCAAGAGATCACAAGCCCTTCTCATCAGAAATTGAGGATAACTCTTATTAGGTGGTTGAGATTCCTTCATTTAGGTTGACAACCTTATAAAAAAAATGGTCGAGAACACCTCTAATGGTCGAATTACCAAAACAAGGATTAAGTCCCTTCTCGTAAAATCTAGAGCCAGATTGGTCAGGTAACACCAATGGCCGACGAACCACAATTATCTGGTAGGTTGAATTAAAGAACGTAGTTTATGCACGAAATTTCAACGAAGATTCTTCGTGGGCTATCATCATGGAATGGTAAGATCTATTGTACGTGGCTCAAATGAATTCGATCAGCTATAAAGTACTTGAAATACAAGTTTGCGGTAGTGAATTGGGAGAACAAATTGATCAACGAAATTTGATTAGTATAATTGTTACAACTGGGTCGATCACTTGAGGAATCGTATTGAGAAGTTATGCACGTCACAAGTTAAATATAGCCATGTTGGGGGTCACAAAGTGACAAACTTATGTTGATGTAACTTTGACAGTGCATGAAGATCAATGATTATCCAAACTGTGTGAACACATTTGGACCTCGTTCAATAAAAATAAAGGTTGAAGTAGTTGTGATCATAATCATTGGGCAATTGATCTATAAACATCAAGCACTAGATTTGAGAAGTATGCATCAGAGACTGAAATGCATTGGAGAGTGTGATCACCATATATACCATGTACCTGTGCGCGGAGACTTTTCTAGTGCATGTAATATATATGGGGAAGAGCAACGATCTGCAAATATGATCCCTTGATTAGTAAAATGAATTAAATTATTGAGCAATTGTTGTGTAGAAGTATGTTGGATGGGACTGCATATACATAGTGTGCCTCTAAAAGAGCACCTGTGTCGCCATGTTTAATTAGAATGTGATATGGACTGGCATGTGGATATGATCTAAAGCATAAACTAGTTATGACATAGATGTGCATCACATTTTTTAAACAGTAGCAAAGTGTCAATAGCGTTCTAAGCTGATCATGCTGGTGGTCCATAGGGGGGATAGTTTGACAAGTTTGTTAGCTAAGTGGTAGCTGAAATTTGCTAGGCCGAAATTTTTATTGCTTGGTCGGATCGCAGAGAGAATCAAAAAGTAATACATTTTATTGCTTGTGTCCACTTGCAGTGGAGATGGGTCTTGTGCTTAATTGTGACTTAGTCGATTTAGCGTGTTCAGTCCACAATTAAATGTATGTAAGGGCTTAAGCTTGGGCAGTGTATGGTTTCATGGTGGTACATGTGCTCACAGTTGTAGTTGATAGAGATGTAGTTCAAATTAATCGCAGAATAATGAGATGTTGATCAGAAATTAAGTGTGATTCAAATTGACCCGTGTAAAGTTCATGGAGCAGATGAGTGTGATTTCCAAAGATTTGTGTGTATGGAGAATGTATGAGAATAGTAGATCAATAGAAACACTGATTTTAATTACAAGACATTGTAATGAAGTGCATTGATGCTTAGCATCTTGTTGTGCGCCTGTAGCTGATTTAAACAAAGGAAGAAAGTTAGTCAACATTAGTGGGGTTGGGCACATTGAACTTACATTTTCCATTGGTGTTGATCAAATGTATATAGCTGAGTGATGATAGGAGAGAGTTCTGTAGCCGATTGCTCAATGTAGTATACTTAGGGGGGATAATATGGGATACAAAGGGAGGTATCCAAGGGAATAATGTAATAACGGGATGGGCCATAGTAATAAATAAGGTGGTTAACCCGTATCATGTAAGGGACCACAAGTAGTTAGCAATAATGTAATAATCCCATGGTATTAGATAGATGGTATTGACAGAACCATGGTAATGACCTATGGTATTGTATGTATGAGGCCTATATAGAGGCTAGAGACTCCACATTGAGAGATGTCAAGGAATTATTGTATGAACAAGCATATGGCTTGTGGAGTGTTCTCCTTCCTTAAGGAGTGAATGTATGGTGTTGCCCCACCTTAAGGGTTTTGATCAATAGAGAAGCATTTCTATCTATTCAAATCTTGTTATTTTTGGGTATTTTTGCATTGTCTTAAATTTTCATATCAAATCTATAACAAGTGGTATCAGAGAAACTTTATTTTTTATTTTTTATTTTTTTTGCAGGAATTTTTTGGGCGGCGAGTTTGCAGATCAGACCTATATGTTTTGGTGCTAAATCTATAGAATCTAATTGCAGATCTAGATTGTTCATGAAAAAATACCCAATTTCAAAAAAAAAATGGTCGAATGGGAGTCTGGATGAAGGAGATATCGTTGATCTAAAAATCAGTGGTGTTGCAGACATTTTTTTGGGTCGGTGCGTTTGCGGCACAGATCTGTATGTTTCGGTGAAAAATATATAGAATCTAATTGCATATATTGATTGTTTATGAAAATATGCCGAAGTTCAAAAAAAAATCAATCAAATCAGAGTCCAGATGAGGGAGATATCACTTATTTAAAATCAGCGTTTTTTTTTCAGAATTTTTGGTGACAACGGGAGTGTTGCAACACGGATCTGAAATTCCAATGCCTAGATTGGGATTTCTACCACATGAGAAGATGCATAATGGTTGTTTTGTTTCTGAAAACATGTCATAATAGGGATTCAGAGCAATATTCACGGAATTGTGGCCATTTCAAATTTTTGCCAAGTAAGTGAATTTTCTTCAAAACACTTTTCATGGCGGATCTTAATTTTACAGGGAAAGATGATAGCTCTACTATTGAAGAATTCATACAGAGAAAAAATTTCACATATGGGACACTTTGGAAGGTTTTAGTGGGGCTTAGGATGAAAGATGAGGCTGTCAGATGGTGGTTCTCACTTGATCGCCAGCAGTTGTCCAAACTTTCAGGTGAAGAATTTAAAAGAGTCCTTTTAGACAAATGGTCTTATACTAGAAAACAGGAGAATGGGACATGTAAGGGGTTATTTTCTATTGGTATTTCCTTATTGCAGGTTCATGGATTCATTCAGAAGGAGAAAATCGTTGTGTCTATAAATCCTAGTTGTCAACATAATTTTATCGATGTTAATTTGGCAAAAAAATTGCAAGTTCCAGCAAAACAGATTGAAAACATACAAGTTGATAATGAGGATGTTCAAGTTTATAAAGATTTGAAGATTTCTATGGACAAGTATGTATTGCATTCTGATTTTTATGCTTCAGATATTGCTAATGAGGATGTTGTTTTGGGATACCCTTGGACAGAATTGGTATGTACTATAAATATTAATGTGCAGAAGAAATTCTTGAAGCTCTGGTATAAAAAGAAGAAAATTACATTACAATATATTTCCATCAATAAACAGGTAGAGTCCAAGGAGGCTAAAGCAAAAGATGTTCCAGTGACTGACATATCAGATGATGAGCCATTGATGGTAAACAACCAAACACAAACATCAAACCAGGTACCAGAAAAATAGGTAGAGTCCAAGGAGGTTGAAGCAAAAAATGTTACATCGGATGAGGACTCAGTGGTTGAGGTAATATTGGAAGATAAGAAACAACAACAGGCACCACAACATGTACCATATACCAATCAGGCTCCATTAGATTGTGAATTAAAGAAAGATACACCGTCAGCATATCACCACCCACATCACCCAACAAGAAAACAACCAACAAGATGGCAACAAATTAACTACAAGGACAAGAACCCCCACATGGCATATAGAGAGGGGCGGTGATCCACCTACTATTCATCAACACAAAAGAGCTACGAGGATCAACTTCCATCTCAAGTGAGCGAGACATCAACTAGATCGAGGGTTCACCTTTCTCTGGGATGGCTAGATGCACGTGCATGGTACCAGTGGACTACTCTTTTGAGTAGATCTTATTATTTGTGTTCTTCCCATGTTTTGGGGATGAAACATGTTAAGGGGGGTGGAATGTAGTATACCTAGGGGGGATAATATGGGATACAAAGGGATACCCAAAGGAATAATTTAATAATGGGATGGGCCATAGTAATAAATAAGGTGGTTAACCTGTATCATGTAAGGGACCACAAGTAGTTAGCAATAATGTAATAAGCCCATGGTATTAGATAGATGGTATTGAGGGAACCATGGTAATGATCCATGGTATTGTATGTACAAGGCCTATATAGAGGCTAGAGGCTCCACATTGAGAGATGTCAATGATTATTATATGAACATGCATATGGCTTGTGGAGTGTTCTCCTTCCTTAAGGAGTGAATGTATGGTGTTGCCCTACCATAAGGTTTTTTATCAATAAAGAAGAATTATATCTATTTCTATCTTATTATTTCTTGGGTTTATTTATATTATCATATATTTCTGGGTTAGATCTATAACAAGTGGTATCAGAGCTATAATATTCAAAGACATAGCTTGTGGCTTGAATGTATATATGGTTGTTGTTTTATATGTCTAACAATTGTTTTCTAGGGGTTACATAGATGAATATATTTTTATAGTTATTACACTTTTGTTTTGTTGTCATTATACATGGTTGAGTGCACATTTACATTGACTTATTGTTATGGATACAAGTTTTCTACTCCTATAGGTGTCGGTGGGATGTATGTTGCTTGTTGTATAATGAGTGGATTCTTGTCTATATGTTAGAATACATGATTTTATATGCTACTATAGTCTAATCTTAGCAATGCATGTAATGTCAACTAGGGTCTTGAAGGTTTATTAGCCTTGTTGATGCAATTTTGATTGATTCCTCTATCAATAATAATGTGTATGGTCATAATTGTTGTAGTATGTTATGGTTTGATATTGTTATTACTAAGAAAAATTACTATGATTGAGTTGAGGCAAAATTCGTTCGTTGTTGATATATGTGAGCATTGGTTTGATAATTCATTTGAATAGGAGAAAGGGATTAGAGAATCTATAACTGCCATTACCATTGTTGTATTATTTGCATAGCCACATGGAGTATTTGAAACTCCTCATAAGTCAACAAAATGGTACCTTAGTGGACTGCAATATTGACTAGAAAAAATATATAACAACAAACCTTTCTCAAGAGGGTTACATGCCATTCTTCAATAAAAGAAACCAAGGGATTTGTATGAGGGATCAAAAATTGGGCACAAAATACACTTGGACAAATCTGTAATACATGAGGGTTACAATGAAAGCCCTTCTCAAACTAGATGAACTAGGCTCACTCCTTTCCAAGGTGGTTCAGCCATAAGGGAAGAAGCTAAGTTGAGCTTTAAAATCACCCATGCATGCCCTAATACAACACAAGTTCTTGTAGTACCCTTGTGAAGGGGTTAAACTTCTGGTTGCATCACGTCTCACTAACATCATGAGGTTAAGCACACCTATACACCCTTACAACAATGATATTATGAAAGGAGTTTTCAAACTGATAGTAGAGACCTTTTAGGACTTGGATAACACCATGGGTCCTTATCTTTGCGAAAAAAAACTCGATATTTTAGAAACCATGGCCATGCTCAAATCTTATGACATCATGTTTGATCTAGAGTGTGGTGACTTGATTCTTCAAATGTTCCAATACTTCTTCAACATTAAGAAACATCATCTCCACATGGTCAAAGCACACATGCATTCCAGGTTGACTTAAGTTATGGGAGATTATGATGCCATGTGCAAGAAGTTGCAGTCTAAGTTGTTGGCCATTTGGAGACAGGAATAGATAGTCTCGCCTACTACTTATAAACTAGTCGAGAGGTTGGTTAAGCAAAACATTAAGCAAGACAAATAACCAGGGAGGAGTTTCTTAGGGTTGGTGGACCATGAAACAAGAATGAGTTAAGGAGAAAGGATATTTGCTTCATTTGCAAGGAACCTTGGGGACCTGACCACTCATGTTTCAGTGACACTGAGGAGATGACATGTAGATCTGGAGGAGATTCCTTATGTTTTTCAGGATGAGGAATCTTCTTTTATAGTTGAGTACATGGGTTTTAACGAAGATACCTTTGAGGAACATGAGCAGTCATGTGGATTTGTTGGCAGCAACCTAGATATGCATCCATGTGTGATGGGGGAGTATGATGAGAAATAGATTGTCCCCATGGGAGAAGATGACTGGGGAGTAGACTTTCGTGATGAGAAACTAATGATTCAACGTGGAGAGCACATAGAGGAGGATGATATGCACAATATACATGATGATCCATTGTTGTAGACCTAGTTGGAGGATAATATTGATCCCACAATGGAGGAGGATGAGAAAGCATCTTTTGGACCAACCATTAATGAGGAGAAGACAGATGCACAGACAATTGGAAAAGTTGTAGTACTTTCAGACAACAACCCTCTCCAGGAGTACATAAACACGGTTTGCAGTATAGTTTTTCCACTCTTATCCATTATAAAGAGGGGTATGATTTATAGATGGATCTTGTTGATCGCTAGGTAACGTTATGGGATTTAGGCATGGTGCAACATAAGGGACTTGTTTTATATACAGATTCCTATGCATCTATTAATTTTAGGTAAGTTCTATGCTAGAGAAATTTATTTCAATTTCTTTTCCAGATTAGCAATCACATCAACATAAAGTAAATTGCAGATAGAACATAAATATAAATCGCAGAAGACAAGTCAAGACAAGAGGACACAATATGTGGCACAAGCCAAGGACAAACCCCAATGTGGGGAAACCCTTGATCAATTCTTCTTTTATGTTCTTCAAAGTTCAGCAGAGAAAGTGAGAGAGATAGTACATTTACAATAGAAGTCAATATTTTAACTTTTGATATCGCATGAGATCAGTTGAAGACATATTGCTTCAACTAATTCTCTAAGGTGATTTTGTCACCTATCATAGTGCTGCCTTTCATCCATTTGCTGCACATAACCATGTGACACCATGCTGTACTGTCACATGTGTTGAACCTAGATGACTGAGTTGCTCTTGCTCTCATCATCATGCTGCTCATTATTTATCATGCCCACTATTTCATTTATCATCATACATCACTGCTTTGATGAGAGCATTATAGACCATAATTTTTCATCCTTATCATTCTTTATTATGAATGGGATCACTATACTGAGGTCATGAAGGTGCATTTCTATGAGATCACTGGAATTCTTCTCATCATAATTATGATGAGACTATGATTGTATCTAGAGAGTAGGCCGAGACAAGGAGTGTCCCTTCAAGACTCTTGTCTTCACAAGTATACCTAAGACTGTTATGTCTTCATGACAACACATCTCTATGACTGTGTATAAGGTGTCTCCATGATAGTTTATAGATGTCTCCATGACCTGCATATAAATGTTTCCATGGCCTGTATATAAATGTTTCCATGGCTTCGTATAACTATCTCCATGAATGAGTCTTCATGACTGTGTATAAATACCTTTATGCCCTGTGTATAAATGTCTTTAAGCTTAGTGTATAAGGAGTCTCTATGCCCTGCATATAAGTCTTCTCCTATACAACATTTAGGGCTTCACGTGGTTGTAGTTTAGGGCTGCATAATGATGACATCTTCACACTCTGTTTGGCAGCTACAAGTCTCCTTTTAAACTCGGCCAGATGTCCTTGACATTATTATGACTACGGTTATGATTGTGGCTCTTCCATATGACAACGGAGCAGATTAGGGCATCACGCTGATTGTCTTCATGAACTGCGTGTAATGACTGTCTCCATGACCTATATATATATATATATATATATATATATATATATATATATATATATTAGTCTCCATGAATAGCATATGACTGTCTCCTTGACCAACGTAGATATGTCTTCATGACCAGCTTATATATGTTTTCATGACCTGTGTATATCAGTCTCCATGAATAGCGTATGTATGTCTCTATGACCAGCGTAGATATGTTTTCAAGACCTATGTATATCAGTATCCATGAACATCATATGTATGTCTCTATGACCAGCGTAGATATGTCTCCATGACTAACATATGACTATCTCCATGACCAATGTAGGATAAGGGCATCATCTGCATCTAGGGCATCCAGAGTACTCTTTAGTGTCTCTCCATCTCTAAAAACCCAAGACGTGGAGAGGAGATCCCATAAAGAGTGAGTGGAAAATGACTTCAAGTCCTCACTTATTTATACTAAAATGTAGATGATGAATAGACACGACTATTGGGCTTCTGAGCCTACACAAGTTGCTGGCCGACTTGACAATTTATTTTATAACATAAATAAATTCATAACTTCATAAATACTTATTGAAATCAGTTGATCTTTAGATCAATCCTACACCTCTCGATGAGAGGGATCCAATAAAAATATTAGCTTCCATAAATAAGATGACCCACATGGAGTTTGGCCCTAGTTTCTAATTTTAACAATCCCTTTCAACTAGGGAGAACTCCATCCGCTGATCCATATGTCCGACTATACTATCTCTACCATCAGTGCCCTGCACTACTCTGCTTAGCTCTGCTCAACTCTGCTCATCTCTACTAGCTCTGCTCAGCTCTATTGGCTCTGCTCTACTCTGCTCTGCTCAGCTCTGCTGGCTCTGCTATGCTCTGTTGAACTATGAAGAAGAAGAATTGATCGAGAATGTGTCATACCATTCTCCACTGACCCGAATTCAGTCTCAGAGTGTGTACCATTGGTCCCAGACCAGTCCTCAACCGACCCAAAGTCGGTGTCATAGTAGGTACAACTCCTACCACTGGTCCCAGACCAGTAATCTGCTGACTCAAATTCAGTCCCAGTGTATGTACCACTGGTCCTAGACCAGTCCTCTACTGACCCGAAGTCAGTGTCATAGTGGGTACAACTCCTACCACTAGTCCTAGACCAGTATCATTGAACCCAGATCAATGAAGGTCATCTTAGCATAGGGAGTATAGTAGATACAACGATGCATCCATCAGTACTACTATGGTCCCTATCCTCATTTCCCTTCTCATTAATCAGATGAGAGGTACTTCCCATGAGTCCCAAACTGCATGGGTAAGATGCCTCAACAGGGGAACTAATCATCTTATCCACAAGAGAGCAAATCATCCTATCCAGTGGATGCCATAGAGAACTAATCATCTTGGCCCACAGGAGAGCGAATCATCCTGTTCCACAATCACCATGGAGAACACATCATCCAGGCCTCACAGGAGAACTAATCACCCTACTACACAATCGTCATGGAGAACACATAATCCAGACCTCACAGGAGAACTAATCATCCTACTACATAGTCGTCATGGAGAACACATCATCCAGACCTCACAGTAGAACTAATCTTCCTGCTACATAGTCGCCATGTGGTGTCACAGGGAAAGTTTTGATTCTTTTACCTTGTACACGTACACCACCAGGGGATGGTGAGTCATCCTGTGGTCATATGTCGCTCCAAGAATTACATCGCGCCCCCGTGGAGCTCCTAGAGCTTAGTACATCATACTTGACCCTCGCTAGAGGGTCTCTGAACGACACTAGGTCATTCTGGGAAAGTCGGGAATTTGACCTTTCCTAGGGGCTTTGTCAAAAATGTCGGCAACCTGTTCATCTGTACCGATATGTTGGAGCCTTATAGCTCCTCGCTGCACCATATCTCGAATATAGTGGTACTTGATATTAATATGCTTGGAACAATCATGAAATACGAGATTATCTAATAAATGAATCCCACTCTGGTTATCACACAAGATCACAGTGGTATCCAATGTAAATCCAAACAACTCACTAAAGAGCTTTCGTAACTAGACTGCCTCACAGGTGGCCATGCTAGCAGCAATATACTCTGCCTCGGCAGTGCTCAAAGCCACCGACTTCTGCTTCCTTCTCATCCAGGATATCGAAGCAAATCCCAAGGAGAACCAGCACTGAGAAGTGCTCTAGTGATCCTCCACACTGCCTGCCCACTGAGCATTGGAATAATCATGTGATTTCATATTTCAGGCAATGTATCTCAGTCCATGAGAGATTGTGCCCTGAAGATATCTCAGAAGATTCTAGGCACCAATACAGTGAAGCTCAACGAAATATGAGCTCACCATGCTAACTACAAAACATACGTCTGGACAGAAGTTCACCAAGAACATTAATGTGAATGAGTTTATGAAACTCAGATGCATTTCCTAAATCTAGTCTGACATCACTACCATATAACTTCTGAAAGTTAAGATCCTCGAGGTAGTCATAGACTTGCAGTTTATCTTTCCACATTTGGAATCCAACTCCTTATGTCTTCTACAAATGAGAGGGTCTTCACCTGTCAGACATAGGTGCCGGTATGAGAGGTCTATCATCGACAACTTTCAGGTAATGGTTTGGATCAGTTTCACTCCTAATGAATCTTAGCTTCATCTGACAGCTATCAATCCTCTCATACTATGCCCAGGTTGTTTTTCTTCAAGCTGTAGAGGGCTTTCTTCCACCTGCATACGTGAGATTCCTGATCATCAATCTCAAACCCCTCGGGTTGTTCCAAACCCGTGGACCTGCTACATGAGGGGAATGGTCCCCTTGAAACATTTTCCTTCGGTACATTTCAGACATGTACTTTCATGTTCTTTTTGAATTCAGGCATCCCTGCCACCATATGACTCATAGACCTCCGGTGCTATGTGTCAATGGACATGGTCTCCATTGGAATTCTTGCAAATTGGTACAACCCTGAACTCAAAAAAATCTTTGAAAATTCTATTTTCAAACATGTACCATTCGATCGATGAGTTCCACCCTGAAACCTTTGACTTCCATTGCTGAAATGGACACTAGGTTCTTCTTGCGATCATGTACATAAAATATATTTTTGTAGATGAATCGAGTTAACCTCATTTAATTGAGGGATAACATTCCCAACATCCTTTCTCAGGAAAGGTGGCATCAACTCCAAGTATAATCCCACAATTGTTTTCGTCTCTACCAAATTAGAGAGTGCGCCCTTCTATCCGATGAAGTTCCTTGAAGCACTACATTCAATAAGCCAGATTCCCAAAGAATCTGAAGGAGAGGGCCAATCCAAAATAACACTTCTTTATCATATCAGAAACAACATTTGATTCTTCATACGTGGGATTCCTTACTTTCTATGAAGAGTCAACCATTACCTGTCATTCCTTTGATCATTGAAGATGTCCCTGGAATGATTATTATCAACATTAAGTGATGTGTCCCAGCCATTCAAATACTCTTTTGCATAATGGTCAAACTAGTTATCTATCTTTCCTTCCACCCTGAGATCATGTATTCCAATGAAGTGATCTTAAGGTAGGCCATCAGAAACTTACGCTGCACCATTCTGATAATATTCTCTGCTTCGACTTCTCCCTCGGTGAATTTGAAGAGGGATGAGGAACCGATTGATCCTTTTGTCCTGCCCCAACTGTCTTTGGTGATTGCTCTTTCACTCTTGCTTGGGCATTGTCTTCACCTCAGCTCTGATACCATGTTAATTTTAGGTAAGTTCTATGCTAGAGAAATTTATTTCAATTTCTTTTCCAGATTAGAAATCACATCATCATAAAATAAACTGCAGATAGAACATAAATATAAATCAAAGAAGACAAGCCAAGACAAGACGACACAAGATGTGGCACTAGCTAGGGACAAACCCCAATGTGGGGAAACCCTTGATCAATTCTTCTTTTATGTTCTTCAAAGTTCAACAAAGAAAGTGAGAGAGATAGTACATTTACAATAGAAGTCAATATTTTGACTTTTGATATCACATGAGATCAGTTGAAGACATATTGATTCAAATGATTCTCTAAGGTGACTCCATCACCTATCATAGTGCTGCCTTTTGTCCATTTGCTGCACATAACCATGTGACACCATGTTGTACTGTCACATGTGTTGAACCTAGATGATTGAGCTGCTCCTGCTCTCATCATCATGTTGCTCATTATTTATCATGCCCAATGTTTCATTCATCATCATACATCACTGCTTTGATGAGAGGATTATACACCATAACTGTTCATCCTTATCATTCTTTATTATGACTGAGATCACTATGTTGAGGTCATGAAGGTGCATTTCTGTGAGATCACTGGAATCCTTCTCATCATAATTATGGCAGGACTATGATTGTATCTAGAGAGTAGGCTGAGACAAGGAGTGTCCCTTCAAGACTCTGTTCTTCACAAGTATACCTGAGACTGTTATGTCTTCATGACAGCGCATCTCCATAACTGTTTATAAGGTGTCTCCATGACAGTTTATAGATGTATCCATGACCTGCATATAAATGTTTCCATGGCCTGTATATAAATGTTTCCATGGCTTCATGTAACTGTCTCCATGAATGAGTCTTCATGACTACGTATAAATATATTTATGCTCTCTGTATAAATGTCATTAAGAACAGCGTATAAGGAGTCTCTATGCCCTGCGTATAAGTCTTCTCTTATACACCATTCAAGGCTTCACATGGTTGTAGTTTAGGGTTGTGTAATGATGACATCTTCACACTGCATTTGGCCAGATCTCCTTGACATTATTATGACTCCGGTTATGACTGTGGCTCTTCCATATGAAAACGGAACAAATTAGGGCATCACGCTGGCTGTCTCCATGACCTATATATATCAGTCTCCATGAACACCATATGACTGTCTCCATGACCAGCGTAGATATGTCTTCATGACCAGCGTATATATGTTTTCATGACCTGTGTATATCAGTCTCCATGAACAACATATGTATGTCTCTATGACCAGAGTAGATATGTTTTCATGACCTGTGTATATCAGTCTCCATGAACAACATATGTATGTCTCTATGACCAGTGTAGATATGTCTCCATAACCAGCGTATGACTATTCCATGATCAGCGTAGGATGAGAGCATTATCTATAGCTAGGGCATCCAGTGTACTCTTTAGTGTATCTCTATCTCCAAAAACCCAAGATGTGGAGAGGAGATCCCATAAAGAGTGTGTGGAAAATGACTTCAAGTCCTCACTTATTTATACTAAAACATAGATGATGAATAGACACGACTATTGGGCTTCTGAGCCTACACAAGTTGTTGGCTGACTTGACAATTTATTTTATAACATAAATAAATTCATAACTTCATAAATACTTATTGGAATCAAATGATCTTTAGATCAATCCTACACCTCTCAATGAGAGGGATCCAATAGAAATATCAACTGCCATAAATAAGATTACCCACATGGAGTTTGGCCCTAGTTTCCAATTTTAACAGCATCTGATCCTTTCCATAGGATGAATTGGTAAGAGGTCATGATTTGGTATCCTATTTATGGGGTGATATTCTTAGTTGGGGGCATAGTCCAACAGGGGTCCTTAGATACTAAATGTTCCAATTAGCAGTTGTTTGTGGGCCAATAGTTAATTAGCGACCTAGTTGTGCTAGCCCAACCTCAACTTCATGTGGTTGACCTTGGTCTATGAAAAGGATTGGATTGGACAGAGGTGATGACTTGGTATTCTATTGGTGGAGAAAAATTTATGGCCAGAGACAAAACAAAGTTAGAGCCATGGGATATGGACAAAGATGATTGGCTAGGGTGGCATTGGGATCCGAGCGGATCTAATAATAGCAGGGTAATCCAAAGATTTGTTTGGGATCCAGATATTAAGTGATACATGCATGATTGGATGACACATAAGCATGTGACACAATGGTTTGTATGGGATCCTGGCATCGATATATAGTTTCCTCTACAATGGTTAGATATGGAAGGGAAAGCAATGTTGAGGTAGGAGGACTTTTAACATCCCCATCTTCAGTTTCCTTTGTAGTATAACCAAGATGGATTTCCAGGGTATGTGACAGCTAGGGCACATGAGTAGGATTGCATCATCAGGGGTCTCAAAGGGGTTTTGAGAGATTTCATGGGATCCCATGACATTTGATTGGCATATTCCATCATCCGCACAAATTCCTTTTTGTTCCATTGCATTCCAACAACTTTCATAAAATGGGGTTATTATTGGGCTCAACTTAATTAATTACACTTGAGGTGGAATTTTGGGAGGAATATTTGATGGAAGACCTCAGTGTTATAGCTCGTTGGAACCAAAACGAGAAGATCTACAAGATGGGATGATGAGAAGAGACTTCCAGTGGTTAGATTAAGTATGGTGAGCAATTTATAAGTGAATTTTATTAGTCACTTAATTAAATAAAAGGAGGGGAAAATAACTAATTGAAAGAAAAAGGCCAAAAGTGACATAAGTGAAATAAAATAAAAGTAAAAATCACTTAGATGGATTCAAAGGGGAGCTTCTCGAATAATATTAAAATAATCAAAACAAGATACTTCTAGAAGCTTGGAGATCTATCTATTGAGTCTTTAAAAGGAGGAGGAGGAGATCATTTGTGGACATCTTAGTTTGGTTGATTATTTTTCATAGAGAGGTTTGGAGAACGAAGTTCCAAATTTCAAAAGCCCAACATAAAAACCCTTAGGTTTCCTTGTACGTGTTGGACAAAACCCCAATACTCTTATAAGGGATTTCATCTAGAAGTCTCACAAAGCATCACTAGTTGATCCAAGTGGATATTGGTGGCCACCCACCTATTCCACCTAGATCTCCCAATCAGTTTCATATGTTTCCTTTTTCATTTCAGCATTTACTATTTTTAACAGTTTTTCGGGTCCTAAATTCTAGAGCAGTTTTAGCCCCCTAAATGATGTTTTCTTGGGGTCCGAGGTAGGCTCGTTGCCATAAGTAGGGGCTTGCGGTGAAACCTATTGTACATGGCAAGACCTTTCCAACAAGGTATCGTACACGCCAAACAGAGATAATATGACCAAGTTACAACCCCGAGAAGTTGGCTGCCTAACTGACCCCAACGGGGCCCATAAACTCTTGGTGTTACATCTCCTGGCGTTATGGTTTTGGTTTTTTAGGGCTTTCTCATGTTTTCCAATAATAAATAGGCTATTGAGCCTCATTGTAGCACATTTCATAGGTGTGTAGCCGCCACATCTCTTCTTAGAGATAAGCTAACATCGTCTGAGCTATCTTATTTTCATTATGTTTGTAAGCATAGTTCATTATTTTTCTATTAATGAAATGAAGTGTTTTTTTGCTACATCTCTATGTTTATGATTATATATGTAAGTTGTTGAGTCCCTGTTTAAGTTTGGATCAGTGGTATCAGAGTGGTCTTCTCTTTCTCTATTTTTCTTTGCATGTCCCCAACGAGGTTAGGTATAAGGAGTTAGGGCTTGATCTAGTTGAACCATTGCAAGATCAGCCTCGCAAAACTCAACAACCTCCCATGGCAGAAGAAAATAAAGATGAGGGGGCAGGAGATCCTTTCAAAATGTTGCTTGAGGAAGCCCTCGAACAATAGAGGGACGCGATGATAGATAACTTTTCCTAGATCCTTCGACGACTACCCATAGGCAATGCATCTTCATCTAGCAGCAACTCTGGAGGCACCACTCCTTTTTAGGTACAAGTTAACTTCGATATTCCCATATTTGAAGGCCTGATAGATCTAGACGCCATAGATAAATGGTTAAATATGTTGGAAGGATATTTTTCAGTTCATGACTTTTCCAATTGGGAAAAGATTACTTTGCACTACTCAAAGCCGCCCCACACATCAAGGACTGGTGGGAAACCTACTATGAACAAAAGGACGAGAGTGAAACCTCATTGTTTTCAGCCACACCCACTTGGAATTCTTTTTGAGATGCCATCAAGGAACAATATTACCTTGTTGGGAGCTATGAATACAAATACATAAATTGGACCACACTACGGTAGGGAAGGGATCTAGATGTGCTATAATTCACAAATATTTTCCATAATCTTCACATGAAGCTGGGTATCAAGGATATTGAGCAGAATTTGGTGTTTAAGTACCATGGTTGTCTACACAAGTACATTGAGGACGAGATGGAGTTCCTAGACATTTCCTCGCTCGACACGGCGTATCGGTATGTTCTCAAGATTGAGCAGAAGTTTAAACAGAAGAAGCGGGACTTTGGATCTATAAATCCAAAGCAAGGAAAAGGTGCCCCCAAACCACAGGAAAAAGGACCCAGCCAAGGCAGGGCTACTTAAGATAGGCCGCTGAAGCTGCAAGCAAAGAACAACACCATGAAGATGAAGAAGGACACATGAAAATGGTGTGAGTTCCATAAGAGATACACTCATAGTACAAGTAAGTGTCGAGTGAAGCAGTCACTAGTGGCCAAGTTGAAGGCTTCCGAATCAGATGCAGGTTCTGACTATGAATCAGAACCCGATAAGGGAACTGACAAAGGGAAGCATATCATTAATGTGAAGCCCAATGCGACCGTGGCAACCACCAATTTCTAGAAGATTGAGCCTGAAGATCCATAGGAGGGGGAACACCTCTTCCACTCACAGATGTGGGTGAAAGGTTCTTTGTTGTAGTTCATTGTCGACAACGGGAGCTGAAAGAACCTCATTTCAGCAGAGGTCGTGAAGTGCCTGGTCCTAAAGACTACAACACATCCATATTCGTACACCATTGAGTGGCTTCACCAAGGATGAGATCTTCGCATTAGCCAATAATGTCAGCTTCCCTACAACACCAAGCCCTTCGCGGATGAGATACTATGTGACATTTCTCCTCTTGAAGTTTGTGATGTATTGTTAGGAAAACCATATTTGTGGAAGTGACATGTTGTATATGAGTCTAGACCTTGCTCTATGATTATTACTTTGGCTAATAAGTTGTACATGATACCGAAGGTAGCACCACCTACCGTCATCTCTTTGATCACTGCAAAGCAATGCAGTGAGAATCAAGATCATTTCCCAAACCAGGAAATTTGTTTTCCTTATGATTTTCCCCCAAGGCAAGAAGAAGGTTGTGGCCAAAACTTCCAAGCAGAGCTCTTCTGCACAACAACAACAGATGGAAAAGGTCGTGGAGGAGTGCAAGGATTATTTGCTTCACCCACAAGGATACCTCTGCATTGTTAGGTCAAGCACTCCATCGATATGACCCAGGGTGCGTTGCTGCCCAATGGACCGATCTATCAACCCGTTGTTCTGGATAACGATGAGATCAAGAGGAACAATCAATAACTATTGCAGAAAGGGAAAATCAAGTCAAGCTCATCACTTTGTGGGAGCCTGATTGTATTGGTACAAAAGAAGGATGGAAGCTGGAGGATCTGTATTGACTATCGAGCGTTGAACAATATCATTGTCTAGATAGGTACCCAATCTTGTGAATTGATGACCTTTTGGACTAGCACAAAGGAGCCAAATATTTCAGCAAGATTGACTTGAAGTTAGGATATCGCTAGGTTCCTATCGAACCCTATGATATATTGAAGACTACCTTCAAATCCGAGGGCCTTTTCGAATGGTTGGTCATGCCGTTCGGATTGACAAACACACCTAAAACTTTCATGAGACTGATGAACGACATCTTGCGACGCTTCATAAATGCATTCATGGTGGTGTATTTAGATGACATATTGATCTTCAGCTAGAGTTAAGAAGAGCTCCTCCACCATATTCGATAGGTCCTTCAAACCCTACAACAACACAAGTTGTGTGCTAACTTGGAGAAATGCACCTTTTGCTTGACTCGAGTTCAATATCTGGGATACATCATTGATGAGCTGGGTGTACATGTGGATCCATCCAGGATATAAGTCATTCAGGATTGGCCAGCCCCAACCACTCTGATAGAGCTCTGCAGCTTTTTGTGTCTTGGCAATTTCTACCATAGGTTCATGTTGGGGTTCTCTTATATCACTTGGCCTTTAGGTCAAGTCACCAAGGGCAGAGCAAAAGATAAATTTTTTTGGTAAGCAACCTAACAAAAAGCATTCTCTGATTTGAAGAATCGCCTATGTTCTGCACCAGTGCTCACATTACCAGACTTGCAATAACCATTTCAAATTAAGACAAATGCCTTCGACTATGCTATTGGTGCGGTTCTTCCTCAGCATGGGCATCCAGTGGCTTACCACAGTGAGACGCTTTCAGACACAATCCGAAAGTACCCCACTTACGACAAAGAAATGTATTCCATTGTGCAGGTCTGTCATCAATGGAAGCATTACATTCTAGGGAAGGAAACGATCATCCACACAAACCACTGACCTGTACTATTTATACAGACGTAAGAGAAGTTGCAGAACGATTTCCATCAGAAATAGTCCACATATTGGCAACAGTTCCATTTGAACATTAAGTATAAGAAGGGAAACACCAATAATGTCGTTGATTGCCTTAGCTGATCAACAGTCATGGTGTTGATCACTGTGCTTGTCTCCTGTGGGCACGAGCCATCGGAGTGGTCGCATATTTACAAGAGCAATCCAAAATTCGATAACATATATTAGACACTCGTGGAAGGGAAGAAAGTTCCAAATTTTCACCTTCATGATGCACTATTATGCCACATAGGACACATCTATGTTCCTTCTAGTGAGTTTACCAAGATGATTTGGGAGGCGCAATATAATCGAGTCGTTGGACATTTCAGAGTAGAGAAAACAATGGAGGTATTGTAGAAGTATTTTTATTGGCCGAAACTTCGTCAGGATGTTGGGAATTACATTAGATCTTACACCACCTACACCATTGCCAACCAACCATCAAGAAGCAAATCTTGTATACTCCTCTATATAATCCTAGCCGTCCTTGGGAATTTGTCCCAATGGATTACATGTTGGGCCTTTCTTCTACTAAGCATGGAAAGGATTTCATTTTCATGGTTGTCAATAGATTCTCTAAGATGGCCATCATGGTGGCCTGCAAGAAGAGTGTCACATCAGAGGCCACTTCTAAGCTCTTCTTTGAGTGAGTGTGGGTACAATTTGGGATACCACAGTCCATTGTCTCAGATCAAGACAACATATTCTTGAGTGCATTTTGGTCAAGTCTCTGGTCGATGCTGGATACAAAACTTATTAAGTCCAAAACTTTCCATCCCCAAACTGATGGCCAAACAGAGGTTGCCAACAGGATGATCATACACATTCTGTGCATGTACAACTTGAAGCATCCACGCTCATGGGATGAAAGTCTCCCCTATGTCCAACACAACTACAACAAAGCTCTCCATAACTCAACAGGCCACGACCATTTTCAGGTAGGGTTGGGATTTGATCCATTATGCCCCATTGATGTGACCATACCATTTTCATCCACTCAGGTATATTCGTCTCACGTTCAGTCCAAAGCTGAAAGGGATAACAACTTCATTGAGTGCATTCAACACATCTGCCAACAGGTCCATGATATATTGGACAAAGCCAATGCTAAGTACAAGCAGTGCCATGATCAGCATCGAGTGTCGCACAAGTTCCAGGTGGGCGACAAAGTTTGGCTACATTTGCAGAAGGAGCGCCTTGTTGGACCCCATCGCGAACCACTCTGATATGGGTTATACACCATCTCCAAGGTCATCGATGACAATGCCTTTGAGCTCAGCATCCCATCATTCCTTAGTCTACACCTAGTGTTCAATGTAGATCGCCTTCGGCCATACCTTCCACCATTGTTGGACACATATTACATTGGAGAATAACTCACACCAATAGAGCTCAACCCAGACTACATGGAACAAACCACAATTGATTAGATCATGGACACACAGGTCAAGAACACTCACTAACAGAGGATACAGTTATATTGAGTTGTTAAAGTAGGCCAAATCCTTCACCAGGGCAAGTGGTTCACTAGGGACCAAGTTCAACATAAATTTCCTCACCTCATGGAGGCTCTACATGCAATGGGGGCCATTGCTTCCTAAGGGGGGAGTAATGATCCAGGTGGATATTGGTGGCCACCCAGCTATTTCACCTAGACCCCTTAATCAATTTCATTTGTTTCCTTATTCATTTCAACATTTACTATTTTTAGCAACTTTTCAGGTCCTGAACTTCCAGAGCAGTTTTGACCACCTAAACAGTTTTTTTTTTTTTTTTTGTCCGTAGCAGGCCCATAGTCATAGGCGCCTACAACGAAACATGTAGTATACGGTGAGACCTTTCAAACAAGGTATCGTACGCACCAAACATAGATAATATGACCAAGTTACAACTCCGAGAAGTTGGCTACCCAACTAACCCCAACGAGGCCCACAAACTCTTGGTGTTACATCTCTTGGGGTTAGGGTTTTGGTTGTTTAGGATTTTCTCATGTTTTCCAATAATAAATAGGCCATTGAGCCTCATTGTAACACAATTCAGAGGCATGTAGTTGGCACATCTCTTCTCAAAGATAAGCTACCATTGCCTGAGTTATCTTATTTCCATTATGTTTGTAAGCATAGTTCAATATTTTTCTATTAATGAAATGAAGTGTTTTTTTGCTGCATCTCTATGTTTATGATTATATTTGTAAGTTGATGCATTCTTGTTTAAGTTTGGATCATCAGTGAACATATCTGTGGATCGAGAGTGGAGATCATCCAGATCTTCAATCAGGGCTTCATCTTAGTTTGGTTTGTAACTATTATTAGAGATCATATATTCTCATCCATTGTCCGGCCATTGTATTAGCTTATCTATATTATCATAATAAGGCTGAAGATTTTTTGCATTTGTCTCATATTATAATTTCCATGTTTTGTCGTAATTTTCCAAAGTAGTGGCAGTTATTGATTTCTAGGTTTTTATGTTTTCAATTTTTCTAGCATAAATTGAAGAATTTTCATTCTATTTCTACACAAATTTAATGGCATTATTTTCTAAAGAAAATTTCCCATAATATAACACAATATTTAAAATGGGATATAACTAAAAGTTTTCAGTTGCTAGAAAAAACTAAGGTGTATAAATTGAAAAAGGCATTGTATGGACTTAAACAAACACCTAGTGCAACATGAAGGATTCAAAAGAGGAATGACAATAATTTGCATATTAAATCTGAGAATTATAAACTTTTAATTATTGTTGTTTATGTTGATGACACCATTTTTTGTAGTGATGCAAATTTACTTAGTCTAAAATTTACAATGAACATGCACACTAAATTTGAGATGTCCGTGCTTGGGAAACTTTCATTTATTCCTGGATTATAGATTACTCAATCAGAAAAATGGTATATTCATTTTCCAAAGCAAGTATCTCCAAGAAATGTTGAATATTGGGATGGAAGATGTTCTCTTGACAATACTCCTATGGGCAGTAGATGTAAGCTCAACAAAGTTTATGAGTCACCAGAGGTAGATTAAACAATGTGTAGATCAATAATTTACAACTTGTTGTACCTAACAGTCTCATGACCAGACATTATTAGGGAAAATTTTAGGGGCTAATTTTCGCAAGTGGGCTAATTTTCCTTGTTTATTACCAAAAACAATATTCACAATCTTATTTTTCTCTAAAATGATTCGCTCAAATTTTATAGTACAAAATTATTTTACCTTAAAATTCACCAAAATTCTATATAGACTAATATAAAATCATTATAAATGTAAATATTTGTACAAAAATTATCTCCTAACTTTCACAATTATCATATTAGGGACTAGTAAGATTTACCAAGGTTTCTAAATTTTAAGATAAACTTCCATCCTTAAAATTTTCCCTAGACATTATGCAAACTATTGGTGTATTTGCAAGGTATCAATTGATGCCCAAACAAAGTCATATTTTCGTGCCAACAAGATTTTTAGATGTTTAAGAGCCACAGCGGTATCCAAAGGGTCAAAAATTTTCATTAACTGTACACAGATGTTGATTGGCTTAGCAATATAGATGATAGGAAAAGCAAAAGTGGTGGTGCTTTCTATCTTGTAAATTTCTTAGTAGCTTGGTTGAGCAAAAAACAATCATCTATCTCCCTTTTTATATATATAGTCGATAAGCTAAATATATAGCAATTGCAACAAGTCACACTCAGATTTTGTGGATGAAACAAACATTATAGAACACAAAGGTAACTTATGATGAACCCATTCTAATCATATGTGATAATGCTTGTGTTATCAATATATCCAAGAATATTGTTCTTCATTGAAAAACCAAGCACGTCTCCATAAATTACCATTTTCTTATAGAATAGGTTGTTGATTAGATCGTGTAGTTGGAGTATGTCTCAACAAAGGAACAAGTTGTAGATATCATCACCAAGCATCTTTCCTGATAACCTTTTTAGTATTTAAGGCAGAAGTTGGGAGTGATGTCTCACTCTTCAATGGATTTCTTCACAAGCAAAGAGGGTAACTGTCCAAATATGTATAAGGATGGCTAATTATTCAAGCCAAGTTAAGGTCGACCCCCAGAATGTGGACCTCCGCATATCCGAAGGTGGAAAAGAAGGGATCTATCCCAGAGGGTGCGAGCAATTGGCCTCAACCCTCAACCATCTCGCCTCCACATGACCACAACCCAACGGAGAAGGAGAAAATGCCAGTAGGGGTGGACTGTTGGCCCCATCCCCCAGCCGTATGCACTCCTTGTGGCCATGTTATTGTGCATAGGGGTTATTCGACATTTTAATGAGGCGACAAAATGCACATTTTTCAGGTTTGGCCAAATTGCAGGACAAATAGTAGAGCTCGGCTTGGAGAAGCATAACTTCCTCAATTTTGAACCTTTTTGAGCTCAAGAAGAGCCTAGATGGGAGTTTTTGACCGCCCTAGATTTAATGGAGGCCTCATTTTTCTAATTTGAGCACTTTATGAAGGACTTTTTGTAGGTTAAATTGTTTTAGTGCCAGAGACAAACAGAGTTTTTGGAAGCAGTTTGAAGGCATTTTGAGCATGGAGAGAACCTTGTAGGGCTTTTCCAACCTTCACATTTCATATGTAGAAGCTATTATTTTTGTAGTGCAACTCTTTTTAATCTTTTTCATTATGTGTTCATGAGAGAATCTCCTTTTAGTACTTCAATGTGGAGTTGTTGTGCATTTTGTGTTTGATTTTCAGGTGGAGTACAAGGACCTGATGCGTGAGTCCTTTTTATGTTGACCTTTTCATGACTTACTGTAGCGAGCCATATTATTTCGAGTGAGAGTTATTGGTAGGAGAATGTTTCCTTATAGGGGAGACAAGCCACTGAATTATCAACAATTTGTATGCACTCATTTGCCACTAAAATCAATAGAGCGGTCTAGTTGTTGGAGCAGACCCGGAGATGTAGCTCAAGAGGGGTGAACTTTGTCATCAAATGTTGGTTTCTTCTCTTCATGGTTGTCATTTTGAGTTGCATGTGGATGTGTACTTTTTAAAAGTTCACGTGGAAAACTAACTCACCATCTCGAAGAGGTTTTAAAACGTGTTACCTTTTAAAGACCCGTTTTGTTTACTTGGAAAGCATCACAGGATGGTCAATTTTTGAGAGGAGAAGTGTATCCTCAATTTTAAAGATCACATGGTATTAGATCGGGTTTTGACCAAGTTGCAAGTATGGGAAATAAGTTAAAGCGTGAAAGACTCCAAGAGTTAGAGGAGATTAATTTGTCTCTTTGAATGGAGAATGTTGAGCTAAGGAGATTGCTTGAAGTTGTTAAGGAGGAGAAGAGGAAAATGCACCTTCAGTTGTAATTTGTGTTGGAGGAACAAATTGGTTAGAGTTCCACTCCAGAAGTAGCAACGAATCCCTCCAAGATGAAGCCAATTTGTGGGCATGGTCCAAACAAAGGATATGGACCCTATGTTGAGAATGATGCTTGTGAGTTTGATCAGGATATAAAATATTCTCGTTATGTCCTCATTGGCAAAAGTGGGTGGCTTGAGTCATCATCTACTTCATCATTAGCATCTGAAGAAAATATGGGTGACAAATCAAAGGAGGTAATTAGCATCTCTAGTTCTACTCCTTCAGTTTATGTTGATAACACATATTTTGCAACGTTTGAAAAGCATAGAAAAAGTATTGGTATGAAGTTGTTAACTCAGCTGGGTTATGGAGGAGGTCTCATAATCAATGGCCAAGGTTTCACTAATCCTATTGAGGTGAAGGAGAGACCATGATATGAAGGATTGGGTTATGGTCATAAAAAAGTTGGAGAGTGCTCTAAACTTTTTGAGGCAAAGAAATCATAAAGTGACGATATGTCACACCAAGGTGGTAGTGAGAATGGAAATTTTTATCCAAAGAGAGATGAATGTTTCAAAGGACATGCAAAGTCCAACCCTCATTTTCAAATTCACAGCCCAAAGGACAGGTATAAGTGTCATGGGGATTTTAAAAATGTTGGTGATTTTGATTATCTATGGGACATGTTTTCTTTCGCATTTTGTGATGTAGCTGACCATTGTGTGGCTAATTGTGAGCAATGCAAAGTGATGGTCAAAAAATTGGACCAAGTCCTTTGAACAAAACATGAGGAACCTCTCTCAAGTTTAAAGACTTCCTTGTCGATGTGCAAGAAAATAAATTTTCGTACCCGTTGTAACATGAATGAGAATCAAATTGAAAGTTGTTAGAAAAATTATCTGGAACTTCATCCCAAGAAGGACAAAGAGGTCTGTGATCCATTGCAAGGAAAGCAACAAGTGGCAAAGAGGAAATTGGTCTATTTCCTGAAGCAACCGTCAAAGTATAGTGGGTGCAAAAAGAGAAACTATGAGCCTAGGATAGGAAAAGGATGGGTAGACTATTTTGTATAGTTTGCTTGCTTTGTAAAATTGTAAATACTTGTTGTATACTCCAGTTTGAGTACTTTGTAAAGTGAAGTCATGTACAAACACTTATTTGCAACAAATTTGTTTTCTTTGACAAGTTATGTTGTCTTGGATTGATGATGATTCCAATTGTTTGAGGACTTTTTGGGATGAGCATTTGTATGTCATCTAGTATGTCTAAAGTTGTGTCAGGCAGTCACTGATACAAGTGTTTGTAAATGAAGCTTGTTTTTGAATTTAATCTTTGATAAAGATCATACAGAAGATGACCATGATTATGTTGACAAAGGCAAGTATGTCATTGAATAAATGCAACTAGTGTACCTAAGAGTATAAGTGTAGTTTGAGGATAGCAAAGAAAAGTATGAATCAGTGCATGGAAACCATTGAGTGGCTTCTAATTTCCAATATGGAAGATCAAGTTTGTCTTCAGCAAAAAGGGACTTCAAGATGAAGTTTGTTTGAGCCAAATAAAGATGGTTTTGGAGAGAATGTTCAGATTCCATCCATCAAAGTTTTTCTTCCTGTATGTTTAGAATAATTGTGGCTTGATTCTTGATAGGAAGATAAGGACTTCACACAAAGGCAAGGTGGAGTACTTTGATTGGAGCTCGAAGGCACCAAGTCAAACAAAACAAGAAGGATTGATATCAAGAAATTTTATGGGATTTTTCATCATTTATTTGCTAGGAGAAGAAAAAAATTTTGGGTCCAAAAGTTCCTAGTAGGGAGGCATGATCTGGAGATCAAAAGTAGGCCCAAAAATGAAAGTGCTTGGAATCTCCCAAAACTGATGTCAAGTCGTAATGTTTGTCGTCCTGATTCCAACAATGCTTGAATTGCCTCAATCTGACGTTGCATGAAGAAGTTATAATGTTCTGATGTTTTTGACCAACAACAAAAGAATTTGCAAGTAGACTAACTGGGTCGCTGACTGTGTAGTCTGTACTATTGATATCATGCCAACTAGGCATACAGAGGTCCAATTAGAGCCCTCCAAGTGTCATATCGTACAAGGATGAGTTGGCATTATTTTATCGGGTCATGCAGTTGAGGTGGTCCAATAGAAGGTGGCCATGTGGCACAACCAGACACTGCCACATCGCACCTCGTCACTAGTCAAAAAAATTGGTATAGGCCTAAAGGCCTCAACAAGGTTTGACCCCAGGACCTAGAACATACAAACTCTACTCTCCACCATCGCGCCACAATTAGTTCTTAAACCTTATGGGGTGCCACATCTATTTCAGGTTTATGTGTTTGTGCATTGTGGAGAGGGTTTGAGCGTTTTCCCTAGCCCTCGGTCATGCCACCACTCACCGAACCTTGGAGGAGGAGCAGTAGCGAAGGGGGGTGGGGACCAACCCCAACCCCTAGTCACGGAACTTACCATATAACCGCGAACGAAGTTGTGGAAGGAGCTACCGGAGCAGGGCGGGGATTCAGCCATAGCCCCAAGTGTTATGGGCACCAAGTAGTCATGGAACTTGCCATATAACCGCAAACGAAGTTGTGGAAGGTGCTACCGGAGTAGGGCGGGGATTTAGCCATATCCCCAAGTGTTATGGACGCCATGTGACTTGGCTTGGAATCGAGTTTGATGGGGGCAATAGTTAAGGCTGCCCCCATTCATATGGACCTTTGCGTAACCAGAGGCGGAAAAGAAGGGAGCTAGCACATAGGGTGTGGGTAGTTGGCCCCGACCATTGACCATGACGTCCCCACTTGACCACAACTAAATGAAGAAGGAGCCAACACCAACAAGGGTGGACCGTTGGCCCCAACCCTAGGTTTTATACGCTCCATGTGGCCTTGTTATTACGCATAGGGGTTATTGGGCATTTTAATGAGGTGACAAAATGCACAATTTGCGAGTGAAATTGTCGCTTCCCGAACTGTTTAAAGGGAAAAATTATCGCACAATTTGCAGGTTTGGCCAAACTGCAAGACACATAATCGAGCTTGGATTGGAGAAGCATAACTTGCTCAATTTTGAACCTTTTTTAGCTCAATAAGAGCCTGGATGGGGGGTTTTGAGTGTCCTCGGTTCAATGGCAGCCTCAATTTTCTTATTTGAGCTATTTATGAAGGACTTTTTGCAGTTTCAAGTCTTTTAATGCCAGAGACAATAAGAATTTTGGAAGTAGTTTGAAGGCATTTTAAGCATGGAGAGAACCTTGTAGAGGTTTTCCAACCTTCTTATTTCATCTGCAGTAGCTGTTATTTCTGTAGTGCAACTCTTTTTAGTCTTTTCTCATTATGTGTTCATGAGAGAAGCTCTTTTCAGTACTTCAATGTGGAGTTGTTGTACATTTTGTATTTGGTTTTCAGGTGGAGTACAAGGACCTGATGTGTGAGTCCTTTTTATGTTGACCTTTTCATGACTTGTGGTAGGGAGTCATATTTTTTGGAGTGAAAATTATTTGTTGGAGAATGTTTCCTTGTAGGGGAAACAAGCCACTCAATTGTCAAAAATTTGTATGTACTCCTTTGCCACTGAAATCAATGGAGCGGTCTAGTTGTTAGAGCAAGCTCGAAGACGTAGCTCAAGATTGTTGAACTTTGTCATCAAATGTTGGTTTCTTCTCTTCATGGTTGTCATCTTGAGTTGCATGTGGATGTGTACTTTTTAAAATTTCATGTGAAAAACTAACTCACTATCTTGAAGAGGTTTTGAAACTTGCTACCTTTAAAGACCCATTTTCTTTACTTGCAAAGTGTCATAGGACAGTCAATTTTTGAGAGGAGAAGTGTATGTTCAATTTTTCAGATCAATGTCAAAGGGGAAGAGTGAGTATACAATGACAGTTTCTCCAGTTTGCTAGAGAATGTTTTTACATCATGACCAACAATGTTTAATGATGTTTCTGTTAAGGGGAGATTGTTGAACAAGTTGGCAATGGTCATGATCAATGTTAAGTGTTGTTATTGATGGCAAGTGATGTCAAGTTCAGGGGGAGCTTGTTGAAGTGTCATAAATAATGCTAATTTGAGAAGATGAGGACAAACTGATCTGGTCTCTCAATCCCGCTGGAACATATTTAGCTAAGCTAGGCTATAGAGCCTTCAAGGGAGAAGGTTGAGAGGGACAACAAACTTGGTGGTCGGGAATTATATAAAGACTAATGTGTCCCTCCAAAAATAACATTTTGACATAGCTAATTTTAAAGAATAAGGCTCCTACTTGTGAGGTACTTTAGAAGAAAAACTACTTTAGAAGAAAAGCTTTCATGACTGAGGATGCTGTAGCTTATGCCAACAAGTAGTGAAATCATGGAACATATAATTATATTTTCTTCCTTTACTAAATAAGTTTGGAAAGAATTGGAAAGCATGATATGGATAAAAAAATGTATGGAAAGGAGGATATATAAAAGAAACCTTTGAATCTTAGTGCTTCCAAAAGAATAGGAAGAAGATCAAATCTCTTCTTTCAACATTGGCTAAGAAGTTTCACTTGCTAGGAATCTGAGCTTATTCAAATGAAATGAGACCACCCTCCTTCAATGTGTGATTCAATCTCTCAACATCTTAAATGCTCATACACAAGCGAACCAAAAACATTCAAGACATGAAATGAAAGCATAGGGGCTTCACTCAATGAACCTCTGACGTATCACGTGCATTCATGACATATTAAACAATACCTTTAATTTGAATACATATTATAAAATACCTATACAAACAAAAAAAGGAAAGAGAAGTAATAAATAAAATATCCCCTGGGCAATATTTTCATGGGTTTCACAAAAATATACTCCCAAAAAAAAGTGCAGGAGAGATGTTATATGTAACATCTCTCCTCCACATTGTGTGTGTTTCAAAGTAAGTATTTAGTAGAAATTTAACCACATCTATGAATTAATTCATTCAAATTACTTCTTCATAATTTTTTTGGTGCAAGAGAAATGTTACATGTAACATCTCTCCTCCACATTGGAATTACTTCTTCATAAATTTTTTGGTGCAGGGAAATGTTACATATAACATCTCTCGTCCACATTGTGTGTTTCAAAGCAAGTATTAAGTAAAAATTTAACTATTTTTATGAATTAATGCACTCAAGTTACTTTTTCATACAATTTTTTGGTGACTAATTCTTAAGCATCCATTTTAATGAAACTTAAATAAAAAAATTCACTTTGACAATATTTACAAATTCACCTCACAACCGGATTGATTAAAATGAAATGCAAATGCAATAAACAATATTTTACTTAAATAAAAAAAATTCACTTGACAATATTTAAAAATTCACCTCACAGCCCGATTGATTAAAATGAAATGCAAATGCAATAAACAATATTTTAAACATATTTCTTAGTGTGATGTCAACAAAAACAATAATACAAAAGATAACAATTTCAAAATTATATTGGATTACCTATTGTTGAAAATAATACTGAGAGGGGGGCTGAATCAGTATTATCTAATTCTTTTACCAAATCTTCTTTATTTATACTTTGAATTATTTTTGCATACCAATACCATAAATAATGAGCATGAACAAGAAAAGCAAACAGTCACATC